>KV423922.1:8982-169062 GCA_001632435.1 Calocera cornea HHB12733 | reverse complement strand
TACAGTTGTGGCTGTGCATTAGTAAATAGGTCATACAGGTCTTAGGGGGGAGATACTGGAACAAATTAAACTGGAGACTGCAGCATCTGGTCATCCTGAAGCTCTTACTCTTTTCTGGGCTTGATTTTGTATTGTGATGAAAAAGAAACTACATTTGCAAAGTAACAGGTTGGTGTGGCTGTGTGGGTGACCCGCTCCCTGATATGACCCGGTCCCTGATGGACCACGTTATGCAGACTAGTGAATAGCAGGGTACGACGTCTTGTCCGAACACCTCTTTTGGCTAAGCAAGGGTGTGCAGCGCGTATTCCACTATCCGACTCAAGTCAGCACATAATTGGTGGTGAGGAGACCAAGTTGTAGCTCCGACACCTTGATTCCGCGAGCCCACATAGGCTCTCTCAGGGCGTAAGGAAACACCGTATGTCGACGTGATTATCACCTGGGACAGGTTTGACTGTATTGCTCCGGCTCCTCTGCAGCAATGAATAGCATCATCCGGTCGATGTTCTGTGGCAGGGGCGTCTATAGGGGACAGTACAAGGACGAGACATGGAGAGAAGTTGTGAAGCAACAAAATGTGCCAAATGCTCGACTCCGGGTGACGGGATATATTATTGGATCCTACGTTTTAGGTACGGGCTGGGGGAAGCTTTAACTGGAGCCCATCTGCTTAGCCAGCGCCTCAGCTTTGGCCTTGACGTCCTCAATGGTTCCAGACTATGTTCATGTCATTAGCGTTCACAGGACGAAGAGAATGAAGGAATTGCTGCTTACCATGTAGAACGCGGACTCAGGTAGAGAGTCGTGCGCACCACTTAGGATCTCTTTGAAGGACCGGACAGTGTCCTTGAGTGACACCAGCTTTCCTTCGATACCAGTGAAAACTTGAGCGACTTGGAATGGCTGGGACATAAAACGCTATGTGAACACATGAGTGATTCGTATTCAGGCCCGGCGTCGGTAGATTCCTACCTGGATCTTGCGGGCGCGCTCCACCTTTACAAAAACAATTGAACATGGATGCGGTGACACAATGACATACGTATAGCACTCACAGTGAGCTTATCCTCCTCCGACAGCTCATCCATACCGAGAATTGCGATGATATCCTTGTATGAATGAGCTATAGGTTCGACAACTTCTGCGAAAGGCGCACCTGAAGAGACTTGTAGTCCTGCAGAATCTTTTGGGTAGCCGTAGCGACCTCGTAATGTTCTTGGCCAACCTGTGCGAGTATTTGAGACGAAGACGTCACAGTGTATAAAGACCACATACAATCCGAGGGTCCAGCATACGAGACTTGGAGTCGAGGGGATCCACAGCCGGGTAGATACCAAGCTCAGAAATAGCACGAGACAGTACAGTGGTAGCGTCCAAATGGGCGAAAGTGGTAGCGGGCGCCGGATCAGTCAAATCATCGGCAGGCACATACACGGCCTGCACGGAGGTGATAGAGCCCTTCTTTGTGGTAGTGATTCGCTCCTGCCTAAAACCCTCCCGTGAGCACAGAATGTATCGGAGACATTATGTGCACATACATGCCACCCATATCGGTGGAGAGAGTCGGCTGGTAACCGACAGCGGACGGGATACGACCCAAAAGCGCGGACACCTCCGAACCGGCTTGGGTGAAGCGGAAAATGTTGTCAATGAACAGCAACACATCCTGTCCCTCTTCATCACGGAAGTACTCAGCAATCGTGAGACCGGTGAGGGCAACACGAGCGCGAGCGCCAGGAGGCTCGTTCATCTGGCCGAACACCAGGGCGACCTTAGATTCACCGTCAAGCTTGATGACACCGGTTTCGATCATTTCGTGGTACAGGTCGTTGCCCTCGCGAGTCCTCTCACCCACACCTGAAGAGAGCATTCAGCTGATGCAGCAGCCACGGTCAGTGGATGGCTTACCGCAGAAGATGGAGAATCCACCGTGAGCCTTTGCAACGTTATTGATAAGCTCCTGGATGAGAACGGTCTTGCCAACACCAGCACCGCCGAAGAGACCGATTTTCCCACCACGAGCGTAAGGCGCCAGGAGGTCCACGACCTTGATCCCGGTCTCAAGGACCTCGGCGGTGGTCGACTGCTCCACGAACGCAGGCGGTTCCGCGTGGATGGGGTTGAGCTTGTCTCCCTTAATAGGACCGCGTTCGTCGATGGGTTCACCGATGACGTTCATGATGCGACCAAGCGTGCCCTTGCCAACAGGAACCCTAATCGGCGAACCGGTATCCGCAACCTTCTGACCGCGAACCAAGCCTTCCGTTCCGTCCATAGCAATGGTACGGACAGAGTTCTCACCTAGATGGGACGCAACCTCCAGCACCAGACGACCGCCCGCGAAGTCTTGGACTTCCAAGGCATTCAGGATGGGCGGCAGATCCTCAGTCTCAAACTGAACATCCACGACGGGGCCGATAACTGCTTTGACCACGCCGACCTGACGCTTCGCCTCGGTGGCATAAGAGCGAGCTATAAGAGAACCTCATTCGATAATCTGGGAGTGTCAGGATGCAGATTCACGCGCACCTGCACGAAGAGTGCCCGACGGGCGAGCGGCACGAAGGGCGGTTTGTTGAATGGGGCCAGAAACCGACAGCCTCGATGCTGCTACGGCGGTAGAGAAGAAGAGGTTATTAGCCTTCTTCACCTGGAGCGCAGAGCGCTGAAGGCGAGAGAGAGGCCTTGTGCGCGAGAGCATACTGCTGGCTGGCGAGCGGTGGGGGAAGGAGGCAAGGTAACGGTAGGGACGTAACGCAGACGGGGAAAGACGGGCTCGAGAAGGAAAGACGGAAGCAGAGGAGCATTCAGGGCAGGCCCCGTTTCGGAATGTCGCCTCGGGACTTGCGAGGGCTTCTGCTTCTGCTTCCCCAAGTGGTAGTGCATGATTCACCGGAAGCATACTGTGTACCGGAAGCGATTCCTCAAGCGGAAGCATCCATGAGTGGAAGCAAATACTGCCACGGAAGTAGACTTATCACGGAATCAAGCTACAAGCGGAAGCACATTCCTGCACGGACGCAAATAGCTGGGCGGAAACGGATTTTCCACGGAAGTAAAGCACCCAGAGGAAGTAAATGTGCGGAAGTAAGCTACATCGGGGAAGCGAATTTGAAAACGGAGGCAGTCTGCAAAAGGGACGCAAATAACCACTGGGAAGCTGCTGGGTAAGAAGCAAAGCACCCAGCGGAAGTAATATATTGAGCGGAAGCATATCTTTGAGCGGAAGTAGTGTCCTACAGCGGAAGCAAAGGCTCCCTCGGACGCAAACTGTGCAGCGGAAGCCAATGTAAGTAAAGTAGCAATCGGAAGGAAACGGCCAAGTGGAGGCAGTTCTACGGCGGGAACAATCTCAGATGGGGAAGCACAGGGCTCAAGGGAAGCAATCCTGGGATCGGAAACAACTCATTCAGCGGATACAGCGGGCGCAAAACGGGCGCAAAGCGGGAGCAATATTGTTGTTGCCTTACGGCCGGTCTCAATCAAACTGGGTTGCTTTTCTTCCTCTGCAAGGCAGCCTGTCGAGTATTGCACCCAGGGCAGCATCATTTCAATCATTATCCATGCCTCACTACTGTTACACGAGGTATCTAACTTAATGCATGGGTGTATCATTTGGCGATACGAAGGGAAGACTATGCGTCATTCTCCCATCGATCGGCCTCATCCTCGATAACTTCTCCG
This sequence comes from Calocera cornea HHB12733, assembly GCA_001632435.1. NCBI lineage: Eukaryota > Fungi > Basidiomycota > Dacrymycetes > Dacrymycetales > Dacrymycetaceae > Calocera > Calocera cornea. Next base: position 165,375 of record KV423922.1, on the reverse strand, counting down.
TCGCCAGGGCCTTTGGCAGCCCAGAAGGCACGCTTCGCATCTCTTGACAACATGCTCTCCTCAGTGTACACAGCATCTGAAAGACCAACCTTCGGCGACAGCGACATCTCTGATAACGATTGGTCTTCTTCATAGACAACTGCGGTGTCCGCAGTTCGTGTCGGCTGAACCAAGCTGTATCGGCTCTCTGGACTCGGTTCCGCCTCGATGGTGATGACGAGTTCACTATCTTCATTATCGCCCTCAATCGCTACCCCCATTTTCGCAGGTAACGGCCTTTCCACTAGAGAGCGCAGTTGTGCACCAGTGTGGAGGTCTTCTAGCTGTTGCACGGGGCCTGGAGGAGGCCACAAACCAGAGCGAGGAAGGCCAAGAAAGTTCTGCAAGGATCCGCTGCGAAACAATGCATTTACTTCTCGCCGAAAATTGAGCATCTGCCATCTTGTTAGTTCACCCCCTGATGATCATTGCTTTTGGACTTACGTCTTGAGGGAGGCCCACCACGCTGCCCAGAAGACTGACCTGTTTGCTTCCTGTCGAACCCCGAGATAACGACGTATCATTTCTTCGTGCATCCAACTCTTGTGCACGCACAATGACGCTGGTCGAGAGGCTTTCGAAGGCAGCTGCAAAAGCATCTTTCACCTTTCCTGCCGAAGACGACTTGGCGACATCATTGCCTTGATCATAAATGAGCTTGCATTACAGTAGGTAGGGTAGATTGCCTTACTAGGATCTACAGGATCCTCAACGGATATTTGCATGCGAGAGGCGTTTTTGAATTCCGAACTTGCCCAGCCACGATTCTGTCGCAAAAAGTAGGACCCGCCATTTCGGACGGAAATCCCCACATCGTTGTAATTGAACAGATGACCATAAAGCTGCAGAAAATCTAACAGGAGAACTCCGAGATTCCGATTTGGATCGATCTCTCTTCGACGGACCTTTGGGTGCATCTACGTATCTTGATATTTAGTATGCCATACGGCGGACCTGGTGTGATCCCACCTGTAAAAAATTCACGACCATGCAGATAACCGTGTAACTGCCGAAACCGCCACTGTATGGCTCATTCAGACCACGTTCCAATAGAAAAGCTTTGATGACCATGACGAGAGACCGGACCGCTGGCATGTGCCGAAGGAAGCGGTTCACGACGGTGATCGCACGGATGCCATTCGTTTGATTTACGCTTATGTCAACGGCATAGTGCCCTGCAATGATAAGGTCAGCACGCAGAACGAGAAAGCAGGGCGAAACGATGCGAACCAAGGTCAGTTACAAACTTGATGATGGGAACTGGAGTGGAGATGAGTCCATGCTGCCGCTTCAAAGGACTGACGAACCTCGAGCTCTGCCAATGATATTGATACGTCGTGAAACCCGTGCCTTCTGTAAAAGATGGCTAATCTCGGTCAGAAAAGCAACCACCTGCTCCTTCCGATCGACCGAGACGCCCGGATAGTGAACAACCAGGTCAATGTCACTGGAGGCATGTCAATAGCGGCCCAGCAACAGCAGTGATGTGTTTACCCGTTAGGAAAGTACAACCGAGTCTCTTGGCTTCCGAAAGCAAGGACCTCCGCCGAAGGCCACTTTCTTGTGATAGAGCGTCTGATACACTCCACAACCATGAGGCGCACGCTATGTTCCTCGTCCGTTGGAAGTATGAAGTTTCGGAACGCGTGGACTTCTGCATTGAGGCTACCTGACTGTCAATCACATCTCGACTACTCAGTAAATACACTCAACATATCGATGGTCATATCATGTTGCCCAGCTGGGATAGAACTCATCCAAGGAGTAGCTCGCTCATTCAGCCTGAGCTTTTGCCTAGTATCTTCCTCGTCGAGCGCAGCAGCCTTGCGCTTCACGCCTCGCCGTTGCAAGTCCGGGAGCTTTGACGAGCTCGCAGGGCCATCCACTAGAGATATGTAATCCTCCCCCCCCTGAAGCGAAGTTTGATTGGGTTTGGAGGTCCCATTGCGCGCCATACTCGACACGGAGCGATTCGGTGGAGAACGCAGAAATAAAGAGGGTAGGGAAGGCGAGGCCGCCGCCACCAGTTGAACCCTTTCTCAGCTAGTGGGGTCTGCCAGCCATTACGTAAAGTCGCCCTTGCGACTCACATCCGTTCCGACATGCATCCTCCCCTCGCTACTCCAGAACGCCAGTTGGGTAAGCAAGCACATTTCGACTTCCTGCGCGCAGTCCCGCTGAGGTCTGGTACAACTGGCTCCATCAGCATGTGGCGATTTCATCCGAGCGCTGGAACGCTGCCATGCGTCTGGTTGGTGGATGCGGTATGGCGGCTGCAACCAGGAGAAAGATGCACTGCGCATGTGCCTGAGACGAGAAGTGCGCCTCCCCGTTGACATTCTTTCTCGACCACTGCTGACTAATTTCTTAGAGGATGGATAGAACACAGAAAAATGCGGCAGACGCTCGCCGGCGACGTGCAGCTCTACAGCAAGCGTGGCAGGAGTCCGAGTCCGATTAACCTCTTGGGAGGACTTGTATATACAACGATCGGAATGATAGCAACACAACTCGTAGGCATGCGTACTTGATGAAAGGCGGGTTATTGACCTCGCATGTTTCACGTGCGGGCTGTTCAGTCGCTGCCCTCCAATTCACAGCCTACTCAAGTCTCGCCCCCAAATTCCCTAGACAGGAAGAGCGTTACTAATCATGTGCGAACTAGTTGTCCAGATACGCACTCTAATAATCCAGTCGAAGAGCAGGAGCGCTCTGGTCCTTGCAGATACAGATTCTGACCAGTATATGCTCCTGGGAAGAGCAAGACGTCAGATGCGATTGTATGGTTCGCAAATGCTCTCACCTCCAGGCGTACATCGCTATGAGACCACCGGCGAACGAGGTGGAGCCGAAGTCGAAGACAGCTGCATTTCCTACATACGCTAAGCTACCGAGATGCATGTAGCTGCCGAGATATTTTAGTAACAGGGCACATTGCACTCATCTGGGAAGCGCACCGGAATGGGCGGAAGAAAGCTTCGTCAAAATCAATGATCTGGTTTTGCACCAACGTGGTTTCGTGCTTGGCGAGATAGTTGAACTTCTTTCCTAGATATTTCCCTTGCTGAGCGGCAACTTGAGCCGTCTGGTGCGGTGAACGAAGGGTCAACACTTGTGTGGATAGGGCGCAGCGAAATATGAGCGTACCGCTGGCAAGGTCGTTATTTTCGAACTGATGTCTTGTAGCAGCGCTGTGAGTTCATTAAGACCAAGGCGATCATCACGATCGCTATCGAAGGCATCGAATATTTCGCGGATGTGCTGCAGATGTGCTTCGGCTAAAGGTACCTTCTGCTTGATTTTGGTCACTGTATTAACCATCAGAGCACGCCTGCATTCCCCAATTGAGATGCCTTGCCCATGACCTGCCATTCATTGTAATCAATCTGGCCATCATGATTGACATCGCACTGATCAGCAAGGTCCAGAACGTGTCGCACAAGTGACGTTTCAATCTGAACAAAGGAAGTCTCAGCTAGCCTTTCTACAGAGGAGAAGGTGTCTCACCGTACTGGCGTCTCCAATAGCATAAATGCCGGGTGCCCCCTTGACACGTAGGTGGGCATCAACTTCGATTGCCTTTTTCCGCTCATTAATGTACGACGAGCCGGTGGACGGATAACATACCTTCTTGTGAACTTGGTTGGGTAGGAGGGCTACCATGCGCTCCACGAAAGGGTTCATGGCAATTCCGGTAGACCACAAGACGAAACCGGTGGGGATCTCATGTGTAATGACTGTTCCACCGGCGTCCTTCTCATCGTATACGACCTTCCCAGGGTGCACTGCTTTCACTCTGGCAGGTTCTTGAGAGTACGTAACATGCATATCCATTTCTCACCCACCTTGCATTCACGATTAGTTTGACGTCGTCGCGTTTAAACTTCTCCTAGATCGAGGTCAGAGAATCCCTCACAGTGAAATGAGGAGAGGACGCACTTCGGCATACTTGGAGATATGCTCAGTATATGTATTGAGGATGTGATCCCGAGACTGAATAATGGATATCGAGACTTCTTCTCGGCAAAGCTTGGGATACTAAAGGTGGCTTCAGTCATGAATATATGGCAAAGTCAGGGTTCCTGACATAATCCATGATATCCTCTTGACATAGGTCATAGATTTCCTAGCACCAAATCAGCCTTTCGTAACGGGAGGGGAGAGGAGTACCAACCGCAGCGGTCTCTACGCCAGTGGGACCTCCTCCACATACCACAAAACTAAGTAGGCGCCGGCGCTCTTCTGGTGTCGTAGTTGGAAGACTAGCCGTCTCAAAGTTGTCTGTAAGGGTGCAAGATTAGCACAAAGCATTCGCGGGCCAGGATGTAAGATGGGCACCAAGTATGCGTCGGCGGATTGCTTGTGCATCGGCTATTGTCTTGAGTTGGAAACAGTTCTCAAGGCCAGGTACGCCATGTGTACTTGAAACAGAGCCGCATGCAATGACAAGCTTGTCATACCTAACAACAGCTGGGTGAGTATGTTCACTGGGTTCGACCACGGGACGAACGGGACGTATAAACTCCTTTTTGAACCGTCCGGCATCGTTGTTTCTACCTCAAGGAGGCGGTCGCCGAGGGCGCAATCAACAGCTTTGCCTGTTATGAAATGCCCCCGAACTCGGGCAACGATCTTCCGAATGGGCTCGATGAGAGATCGCACTTGTACTGTGCCAACAGCGGCAGCTTATCCAGCATATGAGCGCAGATGCTAGCACGGCAATATAATATACACGCACAAGGTAATAGTGGTGTAAACCAGGTAAATGTATCTGGCGCAATCACGGTGACATGGTAATCGCCGGGATGCAGAGTCTTGAGTATCGACATGGCACCCCAACCACCGCCAACTATCACAAGCTTCGGTCTAGTGGCGAGCTTCTTATTCTCTTCATCCTCTTCATCGTCGACAAGGATGCTTGCTATGGGCAGATTCTTCGGCCCTCCGGTCTCGGGATGTAGAGCGAGGGGATTGATCGGCACCCGGTCTACGTGCTTGCTAGAGTAAGTGAGGGCGTCGTGTGCCAGGATCACGGCGCCGGTGGTCAGGAGGCCAACAGCGGTCGATGCAACCAGATACGCGGTCCACTTGACGACGAAGAAGCCTCTACGAAGGTGTCTACTGGCTGCGGAACGAGGCTTTTGGTCCTGCGCTGAGAGGCGAGTAGTGGTGAAGCTGCGAGTCGAGTTTATGACGGATGCTCTACGCGCAGGTCGTGGGATACCGACAAGTCGACAACGTCGGAGAGTGCTCATTGCTCGAGCGTCTTCGGTCGTCGTCGACTAGATGGCGACGCGCGGCTCTCCTCTATGTGCAGGAGGGTATCGTGGTGAGAGGCAACCGAGTCCAAGGGCCGTGGGAAGCAATGTTGTGACGTCAAATGCCCTGACATCGCCACCCAGAAGACGACACAGACAGACATCGGCCGAAATACAGTAGTGCCCGGCGTCGCTAAAATGATCACAATATTGCGACGTACTACTGTAGACAATCACGGTCATACTGATAGTCTGCAAATCTCTATGATAGCAGCAAGACAGATGCTGTACACCGGCAGGTGCATGAAATGCATTGAGATCCACCTCTCTCAGACGCTGGAAACCCACGGACAACATAGGCGCAGGAAAGGAGGAACAACTGTTCTGACAACATGTCAAATCATGCTTCCTGCCACTCAATGGAGCCCAGCATCGCCACGCGGCCCTCTAGGCTGGCAGCCGATGGTGCAAGGACTGTCAAGGTTTTCTGCTCCTGATCTACAGCCGTTCTGTCGAAACGATGAGAACGAGCGAAATCCTGTTCTTGAAAACGCACATAACAAGAAATCCTGACACATTGCGATCCAATAACTGGGCGAGATCGAGATCATCTTGAATAACGTTTGCTGGCAGAGGGGCCAAGAGCGCAAGGACCCCATTTAGAAGCCGTGACTGCTGCATGGGAGAAGATGGGTCCACTAAAACAGGTTGAATGGTTGACACAGCGCGGGAGGCTCCGATCGGCAAAGCCGATGATGGGGCTAGGCTTTCTGGAAAGCCGTCAATTGAGGTTCTTCGTGAATCGCAAAAGAAGGATCAACTCACCCTCGCCAACTCGATAGATCCGAAGATCATTGAAGCTGACGACTGAGGACGTGGGTGCGAGAGCTGACTCAGGATCAAAATCCCCATCTTCCTCTCCCTCTTTTCGGTCGGAGTGTCGTGCACCGTAGAAGTAACTTCGCAGTTGGTGCGACAGAAGCCGACGGCGGCATGCAGTATCAATCTCAACGACCTAAAGGGATAGCGTCAGCCTGAGCGACTTCATGTTAGCGATACAGTTTACTCCGCCCGACCTAGGAACCTTCACGACTGAGATCTGTCGAGTGCCATCCCCATATCTTTTTTGCATCTCTACTGTCAGTTTCTCGTTCCCCATGACGATTAGAGTGTTCACTGTAGAACGAACCATCAACCTCCCTCACTGGTAGCCGAGCGCGGTAACTATACTTACCATGGAAAGCTTCCACGCAAGCTGTTACCAAAGCGTACTTATCTGTGCCCTGCCCTGAAGATTGGCTGGGGTGCGCGAATGCGGGCGGTGTGTCTATGAACAAGCCGGAGGACGCAAATTCCGCATAATCCTGGCTATGCTGTTCGACCTTCAAGGCCAATGTGTGAATGAGATGCCCCATATAATCGAGGTTTTGCTTCGGTTCAACGTGCCCAAACCAGAAAACAAGTGGCAGTAAAGCAGAGGACGACAAAGTCCCAGGCGCCGAGGTAGCTGTGGATCCGTACGGATTGTCAGCAGTAGTTGTCACTACTGGCGAGCTCAGATGAGATGCAGAAATGGTGCCCGGCACAGTCCATGCCCCCTAAAGCGAAGCCGCGAAGCCGCCAAATGAGACTTCACGGCGTTGACAAATGCTGCTCATGCTTACATCCCAAGTGTTCAGGTTTACAACCAGAGGCGACCAGCCTTGGCCAGCACGGAGAGCATAGTTCAGCAGAATTTTGCATAGAGTTGTCTTGCCGCTGTTCTCAGCACCCAGGACGAGCACTCGTGGAGGTACGGCCTCGCTCGAAGCTGTCGGATTGCTCCGACGTATGATGGATGACCTCACCCTCATTTGCTCCAACACAGCATGGCAGTTCGCATACGAGACCATAGGCGTTTCCTCGGCGACGTACTCGGTAGAAGCATGTCCTGTAACGTGCACGAAACGATTAGCCGTCGATCAAGGAGTTCACGGTACGGTACTCATCTCGAGGGTACAACCATGCCATGTAAAAACAGCTGCTTTGCATTCCGCCGTGAAATGATATGCACGCTCTCGGGGAAGCTCAGCTCCAAATAGCTCTGCACGACCACTGACAAGCTACAGTCGAGAAGGGGTTAAGCGTTCTCCATGAAAGGCGGCTCTTGCTTACCCTCAACGTTATGGTCTCGCCCGGATCTAGCTCAAAGCGAAGTTCTGTCTTTGGGTTCAGGATACATTGCCTGCTTTCTTCGGACATGACGAGTGATCTGGAGGTTCAGAGGCTTCGGTCGAAGGTTAAGCAATGAGGCTAACGAATCGAGATTGACGGGAGAGAGGGATCAACAATGATATCCGTTTCGATTAGGTGTTAAGAAGCTGTAAGGTGCCGAGCAATAACCGTTTCCGTTTGACTGAACGGACCTGTTTAGCAATCGACGGCTAACACGACCCAAGGCGAAGCACCGTGTGAACGTGAACGCTGACGTTTCAACCGTTGAGTGTGGTGTGCAGCACCAGGAGCGCACCCTGATGCGCACAGCCGCCGTCGCGAGCGTCGTCGTCGTGCAGCAGCTTAGAACTGTCCGCCTCTTCTCATCTTTCGCCGTTTGTGCATCCATGCGTCCTGGTCTCTGCCTGCATTATACCCATATCTAAATGGCTGGCGAGAAACCGCTCTCGGAGCGAATTGCAGCGCTTCAACAGCGTAATACACCGCCTTCATCGACCGCTCGACCGTCAAATGAGCCGCCTGCCCGGCGTCCAGGAGGCCAGGCATTGAAGGATCGCATTGCAAGGTTTGAGGCTGCTGGCGGAATACCAGTTCCCAAGGCTGGGGCTAGCTTCGGTGAGTAGTGCATCTGGGAGGAAATCGATCTTTTGAGTGACACCGTCGCAAAGGTCTGGCAGCACCGCTTACCATCGATCGTAAAGTAAGCGGTGGGCTTATCGGCAATCGCATACCCAGCGCTGGTCGTTACTACGTTCCTCGAAGTAGATCGGCATCTCCGACAACCGATTTTGACAGCATACCCAGTCGATCCCAAACTCCTGAGGCTCCCTGGCAAAATGCGAAGCTTGAGCAGCCTATTTTCGTCGCCGGAGAGGAAACCCTCCCCATGTCGTCGCCGCCCCTCGAGCCCCCGTTTGTCCTGGAAGATGAGGACCATCGCGTTGCAGATGCTTCTGAACGATCAGATATTCGCTCTCCAGAGAGACGAAGGACAGTACCGGCCATATTGCTCAGTGGGCCTTCGGCGCTGCCTCCGGTTCTGGCAGTCCGAGCAGTCAATGAACCAACGCAAGACGAACCCAACCCTCCGGCAGAGACCTTGTCAGAACCTATGCAGACTCCAATTGCAACAAACCCAGTACCGTTTGCGCATACCATGCAGAATTTGGCATCTGTGCACGACACCGCAGTGGAAGACTCGCCTACCCACGAACAACTCGCGCCGTTGACATCCACTGGCGTGCCCATTGTATCGGCGCCGAGCATTTCTTATGGTGCTGGCGGCGAAGCATCGTTGTCTTCGGGCACCGTTCGGGAACATTCCGTGTCGGAAAGGCCAACCCAGGACCCCGTCATGATCTTAACGGATTGCGACGGTAACCTCCCCGATCCGCATTCTTCTTCGACGACCCGAGGTGACAGGCGTGATGATTCAAAGACATCACCAGGAAACCAATCCATCTCGAAGTCACTCTCCCAAGATTCCTCTGAATCCATGAACCGGGCTGAGTCAGTCCCATGTCAAGGCGCACCCCTTCCCGTGCCCAACACGACTCCACCATCGAGAACTCTGGCCGCTGCAAAGGCTGACGAGGCTACGTTCATCAACCAGCTCCCACGGGAGCGTTCGGCATCCATGGAAGCGACACGGCCGCTGAAGTGCTCGCATTTGGGTGGCAGAACGGTCAATGTCCGAGAGGAATCCACTTTGGGTTCAATTGTCCAAAGATCGTCGTCGGTGCCCTCAAGGAAGGTGACGCAGTCAATGATAACACCAAAAACACGCCCCAGCTTGAATGTCCCGAGCCTTCCGAGCTTGTTTGGCGATGACGACGAGGACGACAATTATGTCGGCGGATGGGCGAGTGTCATTACTACAAGTAGGCATTGAGAACGCTTAGGATGAGAGGGAGTTCGATATCCTGCATTCACCATTCTGGTCTTCTGTTCTGGTGGATAGCCCCGTGAAGGACACGGGTGACATGTTTTCTTGGTATCTACACATTATGTAATATAACCCGCAATGCATCTGTTCCATGCTTCGGAGGGGTGGATCGAGATCGGTCCCATTTCTAAACACTCGATCCACCGAGGGCTCTCATCTCCAACGGAAATCCACTATCTCTGCTTCGTGCGTCATTGTCGCTGCATCCTTCTTCACTGGTGCAATATTCGGATAGACAAACTATCATATTTCAGCACAAATCCCTTGAGAACTATTGAGCGGAATGACAGACCTTATCGTTGTACTCGTGCATAACCTCGGAGGCGATGATATCCCGATCCTTCAGAAGAGATATGTACATGCTGACAGTGCCGAACAACTGTGGCACAGGCAGCTCTCAGCAAGCAGCAAGGCGCGTCAACCACGACACTCTTACTAGAAGGGTAAGCGATGGTGCGATGGTGAGAATGACCAGCCAATTGGGTCCAACCTGATAAGTCAGAGCATGGACGGGAGAATACGCGCTGAATAGACGCCTTAGACATAATGAAATGTGGGAGCAATTAAGAGCTCACATGAATAGAGCCACCTGACCCTCGCCAGGATTCCACACTTCAATCTGTTGCACGGTCTTCATCACTGAGATTTCCTCAGGGGTTGGCGAGGCCGGATTGCCGGCAAGAAAGCGCCTAAAGAGATAGAATGAGCAACGCAATACGCTCGTGGGTAGTGACTTTCCATGCAGCTGCCAGGTATTTCATGACCCCTTTCCGGCTCCACCGCGTCTCTGACGGTGCAACGTCTTCGTCCAGGGTAAGGTCGGCAGCCACAAACGAAGCATGAGCAGACGAAACAGGTTCCTTGAAGAATTGAACATGGGAATAGCATACAGTGTCCAAGAATAGCTCACTTTAGCAAGAAATAGCTGATACGACTTGGTTGTGGTGAATGTGAGGAACGTATTGCCGATTGAGATGCAGAGGAGGAGCAATCCGGTCATGGTCTACGCTCTTTAGAAAAGCACAGCGAAAGTTATTGAAGCAGAGAGCGCACCCATATCCAGTCTCGGCTGGGGGCATCGTCCAACTCCCATCCCTTGTCTTCCTCCGCGAAAGTAGCCCACCACACAAGCCAGTGACAAACATTGAGCAGCCCACCAATGGCAAAGCCAAGCATGCGAGATTCAGGAAGAGGAATGCGGGAGGGCAATGACAAGAGCTCATCCCACCAGAGTGTAGGATCCAGAGCATCTTTGGTCCTGAGATTCTAAGTAGGCGCAGAGTGGCTTGGGTACCCAATCACTCACTTCTCGAGAAAGGACTCGCGCCGATACATTCTTCGCAGCCTTGACTTAGCGACACCATTCGTGCTCTCACCTGGTTTCCTGGATGGTCTGGTCGGCGTGGAATATATGGGTCTGTTCGCCCTAGCGGCGTCCCAGTCGAAGGGAGGTCGTGCCGAGAGAGAGGGCGGGGTTTGGGTAGGAGTGCGAGAGAGCGGGGTATAAGGGGTGGATGGCTGTGATGGGGCCAAGGACGAGGGTATGTGGCTTTTACGCCGACGCCCTTCCGGGAGAGTGTACATGGATATTGCCGTTGGAAGAGTGAGAGGGAGAGAAGGGCAGCAAGAAGCCGGCGCTCGGAAGTTGGCCAGGCGCGATCAGCGACGCGAACCGTTCGTGCGGCAGGCGACGCGACTCCTGACTGGAATGCGACGTCACACAGGGTCCAGACGAAGGATGCAATTGTGGTCCAACGACGTTGGCCTCTTTATTGTAAGTAAGAGCCTGGGAGGCTGAGCGGCGGCAACTGGGCTATAAGCGGAAGTAAAGGAAGTATAAGCGAATGCGGGATCAAATTGAAAAAGGGAAGTATAACTTATATAAGGCTCAAAACCCGATGAACCAAAGCAATCGGCCCAGTGGAAGGAAGTACCTGAGCCAAAGCAAGTGATTGAGCGGAAGCAAGACATTGGCGGAAGTAGATGGCCAGCCCCGAAGTAAGTAATGACAGGGAGGTAAATTATTATGCGGAAGCAGATATGTCATCGGACGCAAAGTTTCCCACCGAATCAAATGAGCGGGCGGAATCAAGCAACAAAGCGGAAGCAGACTACGACACGGATGCAAACTACCACACGGAAGTAAGCTACACGAGGAATCAAATAACAAGCGGAAGCAACTCATTCCGCCAATCCATACCCGGAAAACGGGAGTAAAATCACCCTCCAACGGAAGCAAGGACTCCCTGCCATGGACACGGGAGTGTAAAGGGAGATAGGGCCAAAATCCTGGCTCTCTGGGAAGTACCTCCATAGTGTTGGTATTATAAAGCATTTCAACAAGAGAACTCGACATATGAAATCATTGAACGGTCCCGGTCCAGTGTGCGGTGCGGCGTGCGACTGGGAGGCTTCCCTAGGGGCGTTTCTTGGGGTCAATACGTTCAAATTCGTTCAGTCATGGCCAACTATACTATGTAACTTCTAGTCACTACAGAACAGTCTTCCAGCATTGCATGGGGAATGGTTGCAAAGGGGTAAACAGGTGGGGAAAAACGTGATCAAGAGGTTATGTGACAAGAAGTGGCATATACAGAAAGATTTTCAAAAACAACGGAAGAACCACTCGATTTTACATACCATCACCTACCACCATCCTCCCCGATGACCAGGGAGTTCACGCACATAGATTGTCTCCGTTTCTTTCTCTGGCGCAGCTTGACTCGGGGTCTCATCTACTACCTCTTCTTCCACAACCTCGATGACCTGCTGCGGCTTGCGAGTACGCCCGACAGGAGGACCGTCGGTAGTCGACGAGAAGTCCTCGGGGGATGGAGGCGCGGCAACGCGCGTCTGGGCAGGCGCGGGTGTGCCTGATGGTGCTTGCGGAAACAGCGTTCGTGTAATGGTAGTAGTCTTCACGGAAACGAAGGGCGGCGGAGGCGGTGGGGCTGAAGGAGGAAGTTCCTGTTGAAGCAGAGGCCCGGTCAGCGCTGTCTCATAGAATGGGAAATATGAAGCGGGGCTCAAGCGAAGGGGGGCACGCAACTGTATGCATATGGAAAGCGTATGAGGTATATGGAAAGCGTAGGAGGTGGGAAGTGTCGTCCATGGTCGTGAGAAATCGTTCATTGTCGTTATGTACAGTTGTTTCTGCAAGTGCCCCCCACGCTCACAGAGCCTCAGAATCGAGGTGGCATGGCTACCTTAGGTTTGCCTTTTCGGGTTTCGTAAACAATCTCCTCGGTCTCCTCTTGAGGCTGATTGCCCAGGTTACTAACATCGAAGGTACGTCAGTCAAAAGGGCTCCAGTCGCTAGACTGAAGATAACTCACAGAAGCTGCTCCATGATCCAAGTTTCCCGCCTTCCCGCATCATGCTCACGACGGTTGACTTGCTCCTCTCTGCGTCCAACGTCCTTCTCCCGGTCGCTGACCTTTAACTCTCGGTCGAATAGCGTCTCCATACGCCCTTCAACCTCCTTCCACCATCCAGGTACAGCAGGCGGCGCCGGGGAGGGAAGAGGCTCAACCTCTCGGGTAATTTCCTGAATGATGGTCTGAAGAGGTGGGGGTGCAGCGAGTGGGGTGCAGGCGGGGCAGGGCTCGCAAGAAGCGATAGTGAGGCCGCCGGGCTGGCCGGCAAGGAGCTCTGCCTCGCGACGGGCAACTTCGGCCTCGCGGAGAGCAACTTGGCTCTCACGCGCGACGAGAACTTGGCTGCGCCTCGGAGTGAGATATCCCCACAAGCCAGAACCCGGAGATTCGGGGTTGAGGATGTTACCGGGGGAGCGATTCGGGATGGAGAGCATGACGGCGAGGACGGCGAGGACGAGGGAAAGTATGAGCAGCAGTGTCGTGGATGAGATCGTGCGATGATGGTGATGGGCACTGCTGCGATCCCGATCGCGGGTGGACGAAGGTCCGGCCATGTTGGTGGACTGGAATGACTGGAATGGCGGAGGAATGTGATCAGGCTTGTTGGGTAGGTCTGTTGAGGCGCGACCGGCGGCGTGCCCAGGGCCAGGTACGTTGAGGTACGTGGAGTAAGCAGACAGCTTGAGAGAGGGATTGGAGGGGAATCGGGAAGGGGAGGAAAGGCTTTGTGAGGGGACGACGATGGTGAGCGGGGGAAAGAAGGAGGAAGCTGCAGCCCTGGGCGTGTGTCGGCGTGGTGTTGGCTGCTTTTTGTCCTAGGACCAACACGGGAGCAATTGGAGAGCGTGGAGTTTGGGCCATGCAGCAAACGCGTGCCTCCCGCCCTTAGACTGGCGGCGACCCTGACCCTTCTCTCTATACAAACAGCAGACGCTTCTTCATGGATCGATCTCGTGCGTGCTGGGTCATGGCGTCGGCCCCCTAAGCCGGACGGCAGGGATACGCACCTTAATAGGTTGCTCGCAAGTACTCAGTAAATAATGCGCGTTTCTGCCAGAACATGCCAATGAAGGCCACGAAAAACACATTTGGGTTAGACTCTTGCTCAATCGAATACAGGTTGCACCTTCCGATCCTTCCACAGACGCGGCTTTGTGTACATTATGCGGCCTTTCCATTCACCTGCTGCTTGTCATACTCCTCGTAGAACTTCATCACATCTTGCACGTCCTCCTTGCTACCAAGGAAAATTGGCGATCGGTCATGAATGCTCGTGGGCTCGACATCCAGGACTCGCATCCTGCCCGTCGTGGCAAGGCCGCCCGCCTGCTCGGTCAGGAAGGCCATGGGGTATGCCTCGTACAGCAACCGCAGTTTGCCCTTCTTGCTCTTCTTGTCATCCGGATAACCGAAGATGCCACCGTACAAGAGCGTCCGGTGGACATCAGCAACCATGGAGCCGATATAACGCGCAGAGTATGGCTTGTTGTTGGCAGGGAATTTGATCGAGTTGAGGTAGTTAATCACCGGCGGGTGGAAGAAGCAAGAGTTGCCTTCATTGAACGAGTAGATCTTGCCGCGAGGGGGAATTTTGATCTACAATGTCTGTCACGAAATGCGGCAGTCATCTTATCAAATGGTTGCGTACGTCGGGATGGGTCAGGATGAACTCTCCAAGGGCGTTGTCGAGCGTGTAACCGTTGACACCGTTGCCGGTGGAGAGCACAAGGTTGGCCGAGGAACCGTACATGGTGTAGCCAGCCGCAACCATCTCCCGACCAGGACGCAGCACATCCTCCACGGTTCCAGTGCTGCCATCCCGCTGCAAACATGTCAGCATGTTGACGAGTTCAAGGTTCGCGTAAGGTACGCACCACTTTGTAAATGCCAAAGATGGTACCAATGTTCACACCGGCGTCGATATTGCTACTTCCGTCCAACGGATCGAATACAACGCAATACCTTCCCTTCAACCGCGGATCGGAGATGATAACTGGGTCGTCAAGCTCCTCGGAGACGAGCACAGCCGTCTTGCCAGAAGCGCGAAGGGCATTGACCATGATGTCATTGGACAGGACATCGAGCTTCTTTTGCTCCTCCCCTTGCACATTCGTCTCGCCGGCCAGACCGATCAGATTGATCAGGCGAGCTTTCCTGACATTGTTGGCAATGAACTGGAGGCCGTGTCAGGAAGTGCCATATACGCGGCTTGCACCGCGGACATACCTTGGATGTAACCTGGATGGCGATCAGCAACGAGGTCAGGTCGCCTGTTGCGGTAGAGCCCAGCCGAAACTGCTCGGCGAGGACATGCCTAGAAGAACGCGGAGATGAGCAAGCCAGCTCATCTAGATCATAGAAGGAAGTTGCGTGCCTGGTGAGAGTGATGAGGTCGGTGCTGGGCATCTCCTCGGGAGTGAGTGGGTCGGCCATCGTCGTTGGAGAGATACTTGAGTGGGTAGATGAGCTGGAGGGGCTATGTGGAGAGGGTGGAGAGGGTGGAGAGGGTGGAGAGAGAACAAACTGCCAAGGTCTGGAGGGGGGATGGGGCCAAGGTGCACGGTGTGCTCGATGGCCCACTCGAGGACGGCCTTTATGAAGGGTCGCACCCTATGCCGCGGGTCCTCGCTGATCATGCGCGCGACCGTGATCGAGACGGAAGTCGCGGTCCGCGAATACGGTTCCCCCGCACAATGCGCCCTCCCGTCCCCTTGGCCGGCGCTCCCCGACATCCCCGTACCCTTTCCCTTGCCATTGCCCCGGTTCCGCCCGGCGTCCCGCTCCCCCACGGATAGGCGATGCGGCTGACACCTCGTCATTACTACGCTGCTGACTTGTACAATGATAAATTACTTTCCCCTGGGAAAGCTCAACCCCCAATTGATAACGTCTGTTGTACAATGCGGTGACACCTGCCCCAATTTCCTTCCCACCCCGGTCAGCAGGACGCCCCCGGCCTGTCCGACATCGTCCTCAGCCGCTTGGCGCAGCCGTGTCCTCGTCTGGCGGCTCCTCCACCACCTCGTCGACCTCCGAGTCCTCCTCGCTTTCGTTCACCCAATCCCGGGTCCTCACCTCGTCAGCCTGCTTTTCGCCATGTGCATCCGCTCGCTTAAACGCATCCTGCATGGCTCGCTGTAATCGCTCTCGTGTTTCCGTGTCCGCATCGGGAGAACTTGAGGCCCCAACCAAAGGCCGTCGTACTCCCAGTTCTTCCTCCTCTTCCTCCTCCTCCTCGCCCTCCTCGCTCTCCATTTCGTCCTCATCCACTGCCCAATCCACATCGGCAGCCCGGGCTTGCGCGATTGCAGCGGCAATTGCGGCGCTTGTGCTCGCCACGCTGGCGGCCAGGCCCGGATCCTCGGAAGTTTCGCCGCTCGAACGGCCAGCATGCAAATCGTGCATAAACTCGTCTGCGTTGGCATACGAAAGGGTTGATACGCCGTTCAAATGTGAATAGCTGGGGTCGTATGTCGCATACCCAAGATTCTGGTGCTCTGTTCGTCTCCGCTTGGCTGGTCGAGAGCCTTCGGCAGATATCCTGGAGCTTAAATTAGTTTGCACGTGAAGAAATGTCAGTTTAGGGTACGCACACATCAGGGACATAGCCAGGCTTGTGCGTTAGCATATGTCTGTTCAGTGTGGTCCGGCGCGTGAATGTCTTTTCGCACTCGGGTTCGGAACACTGATAAGGTCTGCGTCCTGTGTGTGTGCGGCGATGTCGAGCCAAGCTGGAAGAGTCCCCAAATGTCTTGTCACAGCCAGGATACTCGCAGTTATGCGGCCTTTCTCCTGAATGCACACGGGAATGGACAGTAAGGGCTGACCGCTAACGTAAAAATGAGTTGTCTGCTACCACGAGATATGGGCCCCAGCGTACCTGAATGAACGCTTTCCCGCAACCTGGATACGGA
The DNA here is from genome assembly GCA_001632435.1 of Calocera cornea HHB12733. Lineage (NCBI taxonomy): Eukaryota > Fungi > Basidiomycota > Dacrymycetes > Dacrymycetales > Dacrymycetaceae > Calocera > Calocera cornea. The sequence goes on along the minus strand of KV423922.1, from coordinate 148,628 downwards.
CAAGGAAATGGTCTTTCACCCGTGTGTATGCGCTTATGTCGAGCCAAATCGCTTTTCCGACTGAAGGGCTTCTGGCACTCGGCGCATATATTGACCTTGTTCGCTTCGTCGCCCGTGTCTTGCGCGGCTGTGGATGTGTTAGCTGCTGCGGCAGCAGTCGATTCCAAGTGTGCATGAAGATGAGCCAATATTTCGGTAATGTCGTTATAGGGATTGGATGCTGCATCTGAGGTGGCCTCAGCTGCGTCGTGGGGAGTGGCGACAGTGGCAGGTACAACGACCGCTGAGGGGCTAGATCTGAGTTCGAGTTCTCCAACTGTCGGCAGCGACAGCGTGTCTCTGGCAAGAGGTTGAGAAGAAGCGCTCCTTGGCTGGCCAGGCGATCTGAAGCCATTGGTGATACTTGAGCGTGAAGCAGGTTCTGTGGACAGACGTTCTGTGACTTGTGGTTGTGCCTGCGTTTGAAGCTGTTGTTGCTGCGCTGCCTGCAGTAGAGTTGCTAGTTGAACCAGGCTTTCCGCCGGTGTGTCGGACGATCCTTGTGACTTCAAAGCATCTGCAGCAGCAGCAACAACAACCGCAAATGCGGCGGCGCCAGCATGGTCCTTCTGGTTAAGGAGTTGAGTGATCTGGTACTCGACCACGGCTGGATCCACGCCCGGCGACGATCCTTCTTGCGAGTTCGGCCGAAGAGCGCTTCTCTGTCCACCCAGCTTGAGAAAGCCATTGCCGTTGGAATATCCATGTCTCCCATGCGCCCCTGGGTTGTCAACAGCACCGTCATCAATCTCTTCCTCTCCTGAGTCATCATCCTCGTCCGAGTCCATGTGCAACATGTCGCTCAAGCTCAAGGGCTCTGGCTCGGGCGGCTCCGGGGACTGCATCGCGGTGGAGATGCGATGCATGCCACCGGAGGGACAAATGTGACTGCTGGACCGGTGGATTGGGTTATGATGCTGGTTGATTGCGAGCAAAAGACGCGTCGGGATTGAAGCGCGGTTGAAAAGAGGCGTGAGGCGGCACGCGGGCCACAGTCAGATGGCGTCGATGCTGACGTTCGCACGGGGTTGACGGTCGGCGGTGACCGTTGCGTGTGCGTCGGTGTTGGGGAGAGCGGCGGGTTTGGTTGTGGGAGAGAAGGGGGGACGGGGCGAAACGAAGGAGGGCGATGTGTCGGCGAGCGCGCCGTCCGTGTGCTGCCTCTTGGACGCTTTCGCCCTGTGCGCTTCATCTGGGGGACCACGTGCTGACCCTGACCTTGCGCCCTTCTGAGGGCCCACGTCGCGTCCTACATTTCACTTGACATCCTTGCCGCCTGTGAACAACCCTGGCTACTGTCCACCCTTCCGGACATGGTCGCGTACCCTTCAGAACTGTATGCGCTCGTTACCTCATGGCTATATGACCATGCCACACGCCTAACCCTCGATGTTCTCTCTGCGGGACCTGTGCCCGCACACATCGGCTTCGTGATGGACGGCAACAGGCGCTACGCGAAGCACGAAGGCAAAGCTGTCAAGGAGGGGCATGCAGATGGCTTCACCTCCCTGCAGCGGGTGTGTTTCATCTCGTTCTTGGTCGCCATGATCTCATCCTCGTCTTCAGGTCTTGGAATGCCTGCTCAAGCTGCATGTTAAATGCGTAACCGTATATGCCTTCGCAATCGAGAACTTCAATCGTCCTCCCGAAGAGGTGGATGCGCTCATGACATTACTCCGAGAGAAGCTCCTAGAGATCAGTCAGAAGGGGTAAGCATATCCATTGCGAACCAGACATGATATGTCAACTCCGCTCAGGCAATTACTGGAACAGTACGGAGTGCGACTGAATGTCATTGGCGAGCGTTCCTTGCTGCCACTGGATGTCCAGGAAATCGCGAAGCAGGTCGAAGACATGACGGCTAGAAACGACCGGTAAAGCAATAGTCGAAATTTTTTCCACAACACTGATAAAATCTGGGTAGCGCGATACTGAATGTTTGCATGCCCTACGCGTCTCGCAACGAGATAACCGCGGCTGTACGAACGTTGATAGATGAGGAGAAACCGTCGGTGTCCAGGTAGTTACCTTGCACCTGTACTAACCCGAAAGTAGTGGCATCAGCGAGCATGATATCGACCAAAGCCTCGAAACAAACATCCGAGGCAGCCCGGCATTAGATATTCTGATCAGGACTAGCGGGGTACATCGATTGAGCGATTTCATGCTGTGGCAGGTGTGTAATACCTGGACGAACTCTATGGCTCCGTGGCTGAGTTACATCAGTGTTGCGACAGCACGCAGGTTCATTATACCCCTGGGTACTGGCCCGAATTTGGGCTGAGGGACTTGGTCCCGATTCTGCTGGACTACCAGCTGAAGCGTTGGGGTACACAAGCAAGTCTCGCACTTTCGTAATATGCTACATGTCGCACGGAGTTATAGACGCTACAATAATACATTGATCTCATCCGCTACAGGGTAAACATGAGTTTGGCACAGGACGTGGAATACACAATGGCCACCCGAGTGAGGGGGTTGGTCATAACAGGAAACAAATTCAGGAATGAATGAGATCCAAGCGAGGTTGATACATCACTTCATCATCTGGTATCGTTGCCGCTTCGCTTCAGGCAGTTCGCCGTCATTCAATGGGCGCTTGCCCTGAGACGCTCTCAGGTCCGCCGCTCCCAGGTTGGCTCCATTTGAGGCTTGAATGGGATTTCCCTCCATTCCAGCGCCCTGGGAATCAAGTGCAACACCGAAGCTCTTCAAGCCAGCAACGATATTGCCGAACTCTTCCCTCGACAAGCCCTTGTGTAGAGTCGACAAGGGAGTCGCCTGCACCTGGTCAGTGTCGTTGTCGGAGTCCTCGCCATCCTCGCCCTCCTGTTCCCGCTCCTCCTCTTCTTCCTCCTGGATTTCGGTGATACTTGCTTGCGCTAAGGGCCGCCCTGGAGAAGGCGGGCGTGGCATCAGAGCTCTGTTGCCGCCTCGCAGTGCCATAAGATGCTTCTCAAGAAGGGCAAAAAGGGTGTCTCTGGTAAAGGGCTTGGGTAGGATGTCATTCATGCCTTTGCGACTGATCAGTGTCCCGTACCTTCTGCGTCAAACACAGCACATACCATGGGTATAATACGTAAGAATCTCTTCTGGTTTCGCATTGCTTGTCATAGAGATGATTGGCGTTTTGTTATTGAATTCTCGGATGAGAGTTGTGGCACCGATGCCGTCAATAACAGGCATGACGATGTCCTGGAAGAGCGGGAGGTTGAGACAACGACAAGGGGCACGATACGGGAACATACCATAAGCATGAGGTTGAAATCGGTGGTCTTAGCAAGCCGCACAGCTTCCTCGCCATTCTTCGCGACTGCCGCCTCGATACCAAACTTACTCAACCACTTCTGACTGAGCGCGCGAGACACCATGTCATCGTCGACAACAAGCACCTTTGGCGTCTCCTTCCAGATAATGACAGGGAAGCTAGGCTTGTTGGACTTGCTGTACCGACGCATTTTCTGACTGCGGGGACCGGGACCAGCCCCACCACCTCCAGGCGGTGAAGTCGAGGGCGGTGAAGTGGAAGACGAGGGCTGAAGCATAGGCCCAACACTCATGAGCGGCGCACCGGTCGAGTCTTGTAATGTGAAGAAGTCGATGGTAGAGAGAGCCTCCATTGTCGCAGGCGAAGGGGGCATTCCCAATGTGGAAAAGAAGTCTGCCGTGGAGACAACCTGCGCGCCGTTTCCAAGGGCATCAGAGATGTCAGGCATCATTCCGGCGGCGGCGGCGGCTGCTATCTGTGCACGACCAAATGACCGTGGCGTCAACGGCAACGAGGCGATCGCATTAGGATCGGGCATGAGATTGCCCATCCCATACACTGCACCCAGATCCTGAGATGGAGCTGGAATAGGCGCCTGTTCCATCTGCATTTCAACCTGCATTCCCTGCATCTGCATGGAAGCAGAATTGGCCAGCGCCACCTGCGGGTTCATATGGGTAGGCGAGGTCTGTTGAGTGTCCTGCATTCCGCCATAGTTGGCCATCATGCCAGGCTCGGCCTTCATGCGCATCTGAGCATCCACCTGCGCCTGGGCACTCTGTGCCTGGGCAACAGCTTGAGCGTTTGCCTGCGCCTGGGCTCTAGCCTGGGCTGCCTGCACCTGCATCTGAGCGTGGACCTGAGCCTGTGCCTGCGTCGCCTGGGCATGGGCGTCCGCTTGAATCTGCATCTGTGCTTCGGCCTGCGCTTGCAGATGAGCCGCCTGAGCCTGAGCCTGCGCCTGCGTCACGCCAGTCAACGAGGCATTTCTTGCCCGGCCCGAGGAAGGGGAATGAGACGGAGAGGTGTTGGCACTCTGCAGTTGCTGTTGTTGTTGCTGCTGCTGCATCTGTTGTTGCTGCTGTTGTTGCTGCTGCATCTGTTGTTGTTGTTGCTGCTGCTGCTGCATCTGCATCTGCTGCTGCTGCTGCTGGGCGACCGCCGCTTGCATTTGCCCGTTCATCTGTACCGTTCCGTAGCTGCCATCCGCGTAGCGCACCTGGGTCATGCCATTCATGCTTGGCTCGACCTTTGTTTTGTTGCCTACAGTGTAACCCATGAAGCCGCCTAGAACCGAGTCTTGTTCGGCCAGCGCTTGACGAACGGAGATCAGCTCGTCGAGCGAGCGCTGGTACAGGGTCATCAATTCATTGACCTGGCGCTGGGAGCCTTCAAGCTTCCGGTTCAGATCCGTCACGTGGTTTTGCAGAGTGGAGATGAGGGCCGAGTGCTGTGCGAGTTGCGCGCCCACCGAGGGCGGAATTGCGCTTCCGGTTGGGGGAGTAGGGACGCTGGATGGGGGCGCTGGTGCAGCCGCGGTGGTCTGCGCGGTTGGAGGCGATGGTGGATGAATGCCATTTGTTGTCGGGGCGGTAGGGGCGCCGTTTGTTGCGGGAGGACTTGGTGCACCGGTTGGTGTGCTTGGCCGAGCCTTCTTAGCCGCCGGCACCTTGCGCTTGATGTTCTCGAGCATGTCCTTGCGGTCGGCCCGAAAGTCCGGATGCTGGAATGTCCAGCTCTGCGAAAGAAGGATTAGGCTGCGAGGTCCGGTAGAATGGGGAACGGGCATACATGCTCCCCGAATGTCTCATCTGGGTTCTTGACTTTGTGGAAGTCGTACTTGTTCAACTGCCGGACGAACGAGGCGAAGTTGGAATGCTTGAACAGCCGCGGAAGGATCGTCTTTGTGAACTCGGTCATGTCGCGAACGACGAAGGCGTCACCCGCGGGGTTCCATGAGACCACGGGTGAGAAGTTGGGATCCTCCAGCATCCTGGGAGCATCGATCTTCAGCATCGGACACGCATACAACACACGACAAGGCACGCACCTGAAGAGCTTCTTCACAAAGTCACTCGTGGCGGGCAAGCTGTCATCGTCCTTCAGCTGGGCGGCAGCAGCTGCCGCAGCCGCGTTGATGCCGGCCGACGTGCTCGCCCTACTGTCCGCCATTGGTGGGAGTTGTCCGTGGCCCGCGGAACGCGGCGGTGGAAGCGCTGAAGGGTGGCCGTGGTCAGCATAGACATGGTGGGGTGGGGCGGTGGATGTCGGGGTGGGGAGGCCGCCAGCGTAGCCGTGCTGGGGGTGCCCGGACGGTGGTGGATAGTGCTGTGGAGGGTAGCGGCCGCCGAGGGCGAGCATGTGTGGGCTGGGCAGCTGTGTGCCGCCGCGTGGGGGAGGGGGGTTCTGGAGGTCGGGGAGGTGCCTGCTGGTTGCGCTGATGGGAGGGAGGGTTGCGCCCGAGTATGATGACGCGCTCTGTGGCTGCATCGACGCGTGCTGTTGGTATGAGGAGGAGGAGGTCCGGATGGGCGGGGGCGCGGGGGGAAGATGCGGCGGACCGGCGTGGGGCGGGCCCGGCGGAGGCTGGTAGTGCTGGGCCGATGGCGGAGGGTGGTGCCCGCCGTAATAGCCTCTGGACTGCGGGTAGGAAGCCATCGCGCCGAATGGGCTGTCTCACAGACGGAGGAGGCGGCGGCGGGGCGGGGGAAGGGGGGCTAGGCGGCTGGACGGTGGGGACGATGGAGGAAGGAGAGGGCCGACCCTTGTCAAGTGAACGAGGGGAAAGGGGGGAGGGCCGAGGTGGGATCGAGACCTTGCCTAGACTTGAAGGATCTTCAGCTTCCGCGCCTTCCCCTTCGCTCCACCGGTCACAGGGAATCAAAATTCAATCCGTCTGCCCCATCTCCGGCAGCTTCCCACAGAGAGGGGCCCCCTATCTTGCCGCCGCTTGCCCGGGTCCCTTGCAACCCACTTTACGTCACATGCACAATCGCCGTATTCACTTCCACGCTGTTTGCAATCCTTTCATCCCCACCTCAGCCGCACCGCTTTCCAGCGCAATGGCGCTCTTCCCATTTCAACGAACCCTTGCAAGACCCAGAACAGGCACGCACCAGCTGTTCACCAGGGCCAAGCTTATCGTAGCCTCTCTCTCACGCGCCCCGAATCGGCACCATCTATTGCATCCGCTTACGCGGCACGACATAGCCCTTCAGCATGCTTCTGAGCGGCTTCTAGCGCTGATTTTGTAAATGACTTCGGCCACTCGTGATACCCTCATTCAATCCATTCACTATGTCCGCTCGGCCGCGCGCGCCACCGTTTGAATGCATTGCAATTTAGACCACTTGCTGCGCTGGACCAATCACCGCACCTCCCGGTACGGACCTTGCGGAACATAGTGAACCCACATGAAAGATACGCAATCACCTCATCCCCTTTGTATTTCTAGTAATGGCTAAACTGTGAGCTTGATATCTGGGTGTCGGGCGTTGCCCTTGTTCTGGAACCGCCATCTGACCAGCGTTGATGGACAGCATCTTGCTGATTCTCGCGGAGAAGCATCGCACCCTTTCTCATCAACCCTCGCGCCCTTGCCAGCGACTCCCTTCGCACCTGGATGTTCTTCTTCTTCCATCAGATCGCTATCGCTCCGGATGCCTTCTGAGCGTGGCTTATCGTCGGGGCATGTTTGACGCTTTGTCGCGCTGATGGTGAGAGGATTACCTATAACGCGCTCTGGTGGCATCGACCCATATTGATATGAGGCGGACGAGAGGTTTGTCTCAATGGGCGGGGCACAGGGGAAAACGATATGAGCTGGGCCCGTCGAAGCGTCCTACTCGCATCGCGTCTATATTTGGGCGTAATACCAGTAGCCGTTGCATTCGTAGCATCTGGGTCGAGCAATATTGGGGGCGACGAGGGACGGAGGCATTCCGGGAGGGCGAGCACAGGGGGGAAAGCGCTTCAGTCACCGGGGCGGACTGGATGTGCCTCTGCGGTCCGTACAGCGCGTTGACCGCATTGGGTCACTTATACGCGAGCCTGAATCACCTATATGCGAACCTGGAGCGCTTATTAGTACGCGAATGTGGGTCACATGCATGCGAACATGGGTGACCTTCACGCGCACATAGAGGTGATTAGGGCCTTCGGAGCCGAGGATAGTCCATATGAAAAGCTTCCGGCTCGTCAGAGTCGAAATTTGGGCGAGCCCTATTGCAGAACAGAGTAGTGAGGCACCTTCACCGAGAACTCTCTGCCTCGTCGAGTCCGCAAGCATGGACGTCGACGACCCGTTGTCGCCACCGGCGAAGAGGGCGAAGACCACTGCCACTCCCTCCAGCAAGCCGCGTCCACGGCCGAGCATCTTTGCGCCGTTTCGCGCCCTCGGTCTCGTCACGAACCATGTCCCCTTGGCCATCCAAATGCGCTCGTACAAGGGCTCGACCGAAGGGCCTCAAATGCATATCCTCACTTGTATCGGTCAGAGCTGGCTGCTATGGGAAGGGGGGAGGATGAGGCTGCTGTTCGTGGGGACGGAGGCCGAGAGGCCCATCAGCGCTCTCGCGTTTGATGCGGCGGATGGCGATTACATCTGGGCAGCCGCCGGGCCGCATCTCATCAAGTATCATCGTGGCAAAGAAGTAAGCTTCATGGGACACTCTTTCATCTATATATGCTGATGTGCTGTAGGTCTCTCGGATTACAAGCCCGGGGGAAGTCAGCCTTTCTCAGATTCTCTGCTTTGGATCGCAGATCCTTGCGCTCTCTGAGGATGGGACGAAACTCTTCATATGGCACACCCCTGCCAACGGTAAGTTCTCAGTCGACTCAAGGACTGCCATGCATTGACATCGTCACAGAGCTGTATACCACCGTTGATTTCCCGCCCGACTTCACGGCGACCCACCTGTTCCATCCCGCCACGTACTTGAACAAGGTCCTCGTTGGCTCTTCCCAAGGCTCCCTACAATTGTGGAACATCCGCACGCGGTTGGCACCTAGCTGACAGTTGCCGCATTCTATGCTGATTGGTTTCAAGGACGTTGCTATTCACCTTCGCAGCCACTCGGTTCTCTCAAGCAGCGGCGGCAACCCCTGCGGCCGTGACCTGCATGGTTCAGTCACCCGCAGTCGATGTCATTGCAGTTGGCTTTGCATCTGGACAGGCAGTCATATATAACATACGGTCAGATGAAGCCATTATGAAGTTGAGCATGGCGAGCGGGTCGATCCGTGCCATGGCGTTCCGAACTGGTGCGTTAGGACCGATGTATTGGAACTGGTAGAAGGGTCTAACCTAAGATGTCGTTAGACGGGGAGCCAATTCTGGCTACCGCCTCATCAACCGGCCAGATTGCAACTTGGGACTTATCTAAGTCTGCACGTCTTGTACACTTGTCCCGAACGGCGCATGGGGCTGGTGTGACCTCACTGTACTTTGTGCCTGGTCAGCCTCTCCTCCTGAGTGCGGGGGAGGACAACAGCGTGAAGGTAAGGTCGTATGATACAGTTTCTGCTCAAACGCTGACTGTATCTCATCAGCAATGGATCTTCGATTCTCCTCTGGTCCCTCCTCGATATCTCAAAGGTCGTAGCGGGCACAGTCGTGCACCCCATCTCATTCGGTACTACGGCCACGACGGCAAGAACATCCTCACTGCCTCGGCGGATCGCTCCCTGCGGTGTATCTCAGTGGTCCGTGACTCTCGCAGCTTCGAATTGTCGCAAGGATCGATTGAAAAGAAGGCATCAGCCATGCACATATCTGCCGACGAGCTGAAGCTCCCCCCTGCTATCGCCATGAGCTTCTCTGAGACGCGAGCGAAGGATTGGGATGATGTCCTGACGGGGCATGGCGAAGCGGGTGCTCGAAGCTGGTGGCTATTGGAGAAGCGAATGGGAAAGTTCAACTTCGGCACGGGAAGCAAAGGGAGTGGGCCGAGCGTTAGTGGGATAAGGGCGGTGTGTGTGAGCGCATGTGGCAATTTCGGGTTGGCTGGGACAGAGGAGGGCGGCGTGGGGATGTGGAACCTGCAAAGTGGGATCCTGCGAAAGACCTTCGACCTGACCAAACCCGTCAAAGGCGAGAAGAAGAGGAAACTCAAAAGCTCTGAGCGGATCGTGACTGGTGTTGCCACGGACGCGCTGAATCGTGTGGTGGTCGTCTCGACCGCTGCCGGAACTCTCCATGTTTGCCCGTTTCTTACCTTTCCCTGCGCGAAACTCATCTCCCTTCAGTTCTTTGACTTCCATACCACCGAACCTCAGCGGATAGTTACCCTTCCCAGTGGTGCTGCAGCGGTCGTGCTGCATCGAGGCAACAACCTACTGGCGGTCAACTGTGATGATCTCACTGTTCGAGTCGTCGACATTGAGACCCAGCGGACTGTTCGTGAGCTGAGAGGCTTCCGCGGCAAAGTGTTAGATTTGGTGAGTACCACGGTGCGCAGATGCGATGTTCTCGCTCATGTCGAACAATTAGGCGTTCTCTCCTGATTCAAGATGGCTCATAACCACGTCACTCGATTCCATCATTCGCACGTTTGATATACCCTCTGGACGCCTCATCGATGCGTTCAGAGTCAGCAGCATTGCAACAAGCTTGTCATTCTCTCCTACCGCCGATTTCCTTGCCACATCACATGTTGACAGTGTTGGCGTGTATCTCTGGTGAGCAACAGCATGTCTATATCTGGCGACTTGCCAATCTTTCCCAGGACGAACCGGGCCCAATTCACGGAGGTGGTTACAAAGACTCTGGACGAAAATGACGTAATCGAGCTCGATCTTCCGTCAATGCAGGGCGTGGACGAGGCTGAAGCTCTCGAGGCCCTTGAAGGCGATGTTCTTCCGCCGTCAGATATATACGCGACTCCACAACAATTGGCGGATGGACTCGTGACGTTGACTCTCCTGCCACGGTCGAGATGGCAGACGTTGCTCAACCTGGACATCATTCAGCAAAGGAACAAGCCAAAGGAGCCTCCCAAGCCTCCCGAGAAGGCGCCGTTCTTTCTTCCGACTCTGCCGGGAACCGAACAGCGATTCGCCCTTGACGAGCAGGCACCGGAGACGACCCGAGGGAAGAGACGGCTTACTTCTGGTCTTGTAACCGCCGTGGAGAGCGAGTTTGTCAGACGCTTGGAAGAAGAACAGAAGGATGGAGAATATGAAGGATTCTTCAACTACGTCAAGTCACTTTCACCGGCGGCGATCGACCTTGAGCTACGATCACTCGTTTCCATGAAGCATTTGTCGTTATTCATCCTTGCACTAACACAGCGGTTATCGACCCATCGCGATTTTGAAGCGGTTCAGACATTCGTCAACGTTTTCCTGCGAATACATGGTGATGTTTTGATCGCCAACGAGGAGATGACCTCACCACTCCAGAAGTTGGCGGAAGTCGAGAAGCGAGAGAGCGAGCGGGTGTTGGAGTTAATAACCTCCAGTCTTGGTACCTTATCTTTTGTCCGCCAGGTCGCATAATTGTATCTGTAGCCATTTGCTATGCATAACACGGTGTTTCTAGATAACCACTCCAACAGACTTCGCACGAGAGAGGTCCACGGATGCCCCCGAGAAGGGCGAAATACCTCACGTATCCCACGGCGTTTGGGACTTCTTCCTTTGCTTCTAGGTTTTTCCCATTCGCAGGTATACATCCTGGAGATCCGTTGTTGTCTTGATGAATGAAGTACTGTGTGATACAGACACATTCAACGACCTGGCTTTACAGAGTCATCTAATGTTGTTGGGGTCAGGGAGAATCGCGTTGCCGCGGGACGCCACTACGGAAACCGCTGAGCAAGAAACCGCTCAGGGGAGAAACATGGCCAAGAAAGTCTGGACTTGCAGGGTGCATCCACTGCGCTACAGGAAGTCAAAAAGTATCTCCCCTGCTCAGCGGTTTCCGTAGTGGCGTCCTGCGGCAACGCGATTCTCCCTGACCCCAACAACATTAGATGACTCTGTAAAGCCACGTCGTTGGAGGTGGTGTCTGTATCACACAGTACCTCGTTCATGAAGACAACAACGGATCTCCAGGAGGTATACCTGCGAATGGGAAACACCTAGAAGCAAAGGACAAGTGCAAAACACCGCAGATACTCAGAGCCGCGGAAGCAAATCGCGGCAGCAACCACCTCAATTCCAACTATCTCAACACTCTACGATGGGAATCGATCGCTTTTTCTTGTATTCAAACACCTCAAAAGGTAGCTTAAAGCTAAGCCTGTTTCCGACGAGGATTGAACTCGTGACCCTCGCATGCCAATTTGTGGTTACCCATAAGTACGATGCACTACCACTGTGCTACGGAAACCTCAAACTCTTGTGGCCTAGATCTAAGCTGTTGACCTATAGCGGCGAGTACTGTCCTGACAAGGTCCAGTCGCCGCGCCACCCATTGTACTACCAGCTAACTACCTCCAAATCAGGGTCCAGAGGTCCGCGTCAAGCGACGCCACCAAGCGAAGCGAAGGCGCGCGAGATAGACCTAGGACCCTGACCGGGCAGCGGAACGCTACCGGAAGCATACCATGGAGCGGAAGCTATTGGCGAAGCGGAAGCAAATGGCTGAGCGGAGGTATATACACCAGCGGAAACAAATCTGCTACCGGAAGCAATTCTTCCACCGGAAACAAACCACCGAGCGGAAGAAAATACAGTCGCGGAGATAAATGATGCAGCGGATGCAAATGTAGGGGCGGAAGTAAACGCCCACGCGGAAGTAAGCGGAGTCAAAGGTTTCAGCCGAAGTACGTTTGACGTGGAATTAAAAGTGGTCCCCGGAAGCACAGAAGAATGCGGAAGGAAAGTGTAAGTGGAAGTAAGCTAGCAAACGGAATGAATAGGTAAAGCGGAAGCAAATATTCACAACGAAAGGAAACCACATGGAAGTAAGCTAGATTACGGAAACAAAACCTATACCCGGAGGCAAGAGCAATGCCGGAAGCAAATGAAAAGGCGGAGGCAAACAGAAAGGGGAAGCAAATGGTGTAGCGGACGCAAATATTATCGCGGAAGCAGATGTTTCATCGGGAGCAAACCTCAACAAAGGAGTCAATAATGTCAAAGCAAACACCTCAAACGGAATCATTGACAGGGCAACGGGAGTAAAAGGGGGGAGTATTTGAAGGCTACTGTACCGATCTGTGAAGTTGAAAAATAGCTCCGAGCATATCCCCTTGAGCGGAAGCATCTTTGAAGGGCCAGGTTGTAAATAATAAGGCCCACTGGGTGTTACGTTTTTCAACTTTGACTTATGGAAACGGCGGAACCGACATTAATCCGGTCCTAATTAAGCTCTTAACCACGGTCAGCTTGTAATAAGGTCTTTTCTCAGCGTTACATGTTTCATTTGGGTAGGTGAAAAATGGGTCGCGTTACACGTTACAATTACATCTTCACAGATCGGTACAGTACACGCTCTGGTGCAGAGCGGAAGGCGATTGTCACAGATAGTATCCTCCGCCAAACTGTCCCGATTGTGGGCATTGGGGGAAACCAGGCTTACGGCCTCTAGATGCAACACCCCGTGAGAGTCGGAGCGGTTGATGCTCAAATGCCATACTATTTTACTAGTGTGATCTATATCTATCGTATAGCTGTTGAATGGTATACAGTACAATGCGGTTGAACGACCAATTAGACCTGTTGAAGGCACCCTTTTACCACACCTGTCCAAAAGCAAGAGAAAAATGCAGCGTGAAAGAGTGATCATGATGGCTGGAACCTGAGCGTTGAGCTCAGAAAAGGCCGACAACACGGCCAGTCGCCACGTCGACACCGACTTCCCAGAAGCCGGGTCTCGTTCCAAGACCGGGCATGGTCTGCATGTCTCCGAGGAGAGGGTAGAGGAAGCCCGCGCCAGCGGAAAGACGGATCGACTTGATGGGCACCGTGAAGCCAGTGGGCACGTTCTTCAGCTTGGGATCGTGAGAGAAGGAGTACTGCGTCTTGGCCATGCAGACTGATAAACTCGTGGTCAGATATGCGCGGAAAGATGACCTGGAACGCGGCTTACTCGGCAAGTCACCGTATCCCTGAGCGGTGTACGTCTCGATCTGCTTCTGAGCCTGCTCACTGAGCTCGATACCATCCGCACCATAGACATCCTTGCAGATGGCCTCGATCTTGGCCGCAATAGGAATGTTGAGCGGGTAGGTGAACTTGAAGTCCGGCTCGCCGGACTCGCAAGCATCCACGACAGCCTTGGCCAGCTCGAGGGCGCCCTCGCCACCCTTCGCCCAGTGATTGCTGGCTACAGCCGCATCAGCACCGAATTCCAGAGCAGCCTTGCGCACGAGCTCAATTTCAGCAGGGGTATCGGTGCTGCATTTTGCGTCAGCACTATGACTATAATTTCTTGGTCAATACTCACGTGAACTGGTTGATAGCAACGATGACCTTGATGCCGAACTTCTTGGTGTTCTGGATGTGCTTGCCGAGGTTCTTGGTGCCCTCACGGAGGGTCTCCAGGTTCTCCTTGGTGTAGGTCTCGGCCAGCGGCTTGCCGGGGACGACCTCAGGTCCACCACCATGCATCTTGAGCGCACGCGTGGTGGCAACAATGACGGCTGCGTCAGGAACGAGCCCGCTAACACGGCACTTGATGTTGCAGAACTTCTCAAGACCCATGTCGGCACCGAACCCACCCTCGGTGAAGACGTAGCCGACGCGGGACGGGTCGTCGCCCTCGTCGATACCGGCGAGCTTGAGAGCAACGCGGTCAGCAATGATGGAGGAGTTGCCGTGGGCGATGTTGGCGAAGGGACCAGCGTGGACGAACACGGGGGTGCCCTCGAGCGTCTGCATCATGTTCGGCTTGATGGCGTCCTTCATGAGTACGGTGAGCGCTCCGCTGACACCAATGTCGTCAGCGGTGACGGCATCTCCATGCTTGCTCGTGCCAACGACCATCTTGCCCAGACGGTCGCGCATGTCCGCAAGGTCAGTCGTAAGAGCCAAGACGGCCATGGTCTCGGAGGCGACACTGATGTCGAAGGCGGTGATGCGCTCAAAGCCCTTCTCCGTGTCGGCCATGCCGATCTTGATCTTACGCAGGAACCGATCGTTCACATCGAGCACACGGTTCCAGGTGATCGTCTCAGGGTCGAGGTCCAGGCGAGAGAAGCGGCGCGCCTCCTCGGGCGTCAGCTCATTCGGGTCGGTCTTGTTGATGCCAAGCTTCTCGAGGCGCTTGAGCATGAGCGGGGCAAACTCGCGCTTGCCCTTCTTGGCGGGCACGAGACGCGTGAACAGGGACTTGTCGGGCGTGGTCGCCTCGTGGAACATGCGCGCATCAAGGGCAGCGGCAAGGAGGTTGTTCGCGGCTGTCACGGCGTGGATGTCACCGGTCAAGTGGAGATTGAACTGGAGGAGGAGGAGGCTGTCAGTACGGTGTCGGCGCGGACAATGTGGAGAGTCCACCCACCTCGTCCATAGGGATGACCTGGGAGTACCCTCCACCAGCCGCTCCACCCTTGATACCGAACGTTGGACCCTGACTGGGCTGGCGCACGCAGGCAAAGGCGGGCTTCCCGAGATGCGCGCCAATCGCCTGCGCGAGACCGATGGTCGTGGTGCTCTTGCCCTCACCGAGAGGGGTGGGGGTGATACCAGCGACAATGACATACTTGCCGTTCTTGCGGGAGGCGAGACGGTCCAGGATGGACAGGTCGATCTTGGCCTTGTACGAGCCGTAGGGCTCGAGCTCAGTCGTGAGCACGCCGATCTCAGAAGCGAGCTGCGTGATCTGCTTAGGCGTCTGCGCCATGGCGATCTCGATGTCGCTGGGGACCTTCTCGAGGATGTCGAGGGGGAGGGGGATGACCTTGCGGTCGCGCTCTTCCTCCCACTGGCGCTCGGCACCACGGAGCGTGTTGTCCATCAGCATGGCCACGGTCATAGGTCCGACTCCTCCGGGAACGGGGGTGATGTAGCCGGCGACAGCGGCGCAGGAAGCGAAGTCGGCGTCGCCGACGAGGCGCTGGCCCGACTTCTTGGTAGCATCTGGAAGCCACGAGATCCTGTCAGAAGAAAGAAGCAGTGGAGTGAAGTGCTCACGCTCACCAGGGATATAGTTCGTCCCAACGTCAATGACGGCGACACCAGGCTTGAGCCACTCGCCGCGGACGAACTCGGCCTTGCCAATGGCGCAGATGAGGATATCGGCTTCCTTGATCTAGACACGACATTCTTGCTCAATGAATAGCCTTTGAAGTGCCAAGAAGGTACATACGATCGACTCGAGTCCCTTGGTGCGACTATGGCACTGTGTCACAGTGGCATCGCGACGCCTGAGGAGGGCTGCCACAGGGCTGCCAACGATGTCGCTACGTCCGAGGACCACGGCGCGAGAACCCGCGATCTCGACCTTTGCCTCATCGAGCAGGCGCATGACACCGGCCGGGGTGCAGGGGAGGAAGAGCGGGTCGGACGCGCGCGAGGCCAGCTTGCCGATGTTGTACGCATGGAAGCCATCGACGTCCTTGGCGGGTGCGATGGCCTCGGTGACGCGGCGCTCGCCCTCGGCGTCGATGCCCTCACCGAGCGGAAGCTGGACGAGGATGCCGGACACCTTGGGGTCCGCGTTGAGCTTGACGACCTCTGCGGTGACGACCGCCTCGGTCGCATCGGCCGGGAGGTGGACGTGGGTGAAGCCGAAGCCGCACTCGGCCGCTGCCTTTGCCTTCATGCGGACATAGACGTTGGAGTCGGCGCGGCCGCCGCGCTGGACGATGACGAGATGGGGCTTGAAGGCGGGGTACCTGGCCTGCCTCTGCTGGACGCGGGAGACGACACTGGCGACGATGGACCTGGTTGGGATGAGATGAGCATGTATGCGTGTGGTCGTGCGAGTTTTGGACGTACTTTGAGAGAGCGGTGCCGTCGATGATTTTTGCGTGGAGGGAGGTGTCCTTGAGTGCGGCGGGTGGCGGCTGGTTGATGTCCTCCGCCGTTTCTGACATGGTGGTGATGGAGCGAGAGGGGGAGAGACGGGTCAAAGCGGTGAGGCAAGGGCGGGTCGCGGGGACGGTGACCTGTCTGCCAAGTGCTCGCGGTATATGAAGGAGAGAGAAGCGCATGCCAGCTCAGGCGTGACCCGTTCTGTGGAGGGCAACGTCGATCTATCTATCGTCCGTTCTGCGTGACAGCCGCCGTCCCTTTTGGGTTCTCACCGGCTCCGCCGCCAAACGAATTTCATCGCCCACGCGGAGGCGGAAGGCGCCGCTTCGGAGCTCGGGCTCGGGCGTCGAGCACGCGAGCCCTTTCCGCGCAAAATGTTCGCAGCCGCCGATGACGGAGGTAATTCTTTCCTGAACCCCTCAGCCGACACCCGTACGCCTAACCGCCTTCGCTCGCTACTCCTCCCCTCCTCTTTACGACCATAACGATGCTCCCAAGACCAGCACTCGCCCAGATCGCACGACGACAGATGGCTGCGCGCAACATGGCCCGGCCACTGCTCTTCCAGCGCGGGCTGCCGCAGGCCGCACGCACGGCTTTACCAAGCACCCGGCGATGGTACTCGGAGGCATCAAAGTCGGCAGAGGCGCAGGCAAAGTCGGACAAGGAGGTGGCAGACGCCGTGGACGAGGCAGCGAAGGAGGCGACGAAGGAGAGCGCAGAGGTGCTGGAGCTGCTCAAGAAGAAGGACGAGGAGATTGTCGATCTCATGGTGCGACATTACGCGGCCCCCTCTGCCGCACTCCGATGACTTACCTCATGACAGAGCCGACTACGGTACACGCAGGCCGACTTCCAGAACCTGCAGCGCATATCCCAGATCGAAAAGCAAAAGGCGCAGACCTATGCCATCAGCAACCTCGCAAAATCCCTCCTGACCACCCTCGACAACCTGCACATGGCCCTGCACGCCATCCCAGAGTCTGTACTCGACCCCAGCAAGGAGGCGTCGGGCTCTAGCTCCTCATCCGCCCCCAAGAAACCCGATCCGGAGTTCTTCACCCCTTCGACACATACCACCCTCAAGCAGCTGCATGAGGGCGTCATGCTGACTCGCAACTCGCTCATGCAGGCACTCAAGTCACATGGTGTCGAGCCGTACGACGCCAAAGGCGAGCCGTTCGACCCCAACCTGCACGAGGCGCTATTCGAGGTACCTGTGAAGGAAGACATGGAGGGCAAAGTCGTCGAGGTCTTCAAGCATGGGTACAAGATTGGTGACCGCGTGCTCCGTGCAGCGCAGGTCGGCGTGGGGAAGAAGCAGGCATAACTGCAGGCCAGCGCGTTGTTCCCAGATGGCCTTGCACCAGGGGAGGAGCGGGGTGTAGACACTATTAGCATGCAATCAACCATATTCACTACTCTCAATACCATCCCATCACCGGATCTCGACGGCGAGGCGCGCCGTTAGCTTAGCGGTGATTTCATCGGTGATCTCGTTCACCTCTGCCCTCTCCAGGCTGCGCTCCATGCTTCGGAAGGTGATCCGGATGGCCAGACTTCGTCTGCCTTTCGCTTCGTTCCAGAAGTCGTCGAAGATCTTGACGTCCTCTACCAGGTCGCCACCCACCTCCCGGATGATGTCCCACAGATCGTTCTCTTCCCATCCCCCCACCTCGCCTCCCGCAGCGTGGCTCGCCGCATGCGGCTTGGCCATCCCCACCGGCAGCCAGAACGCGATGTCCCGTTCCACGGGCGGGTACTTTGAGAACTCCTGGAACTTGCTCACCTGCCCGTCCTTGAACTGCTTCCAGAACCGCTCGTCCTTGCTCCAGAACAGGCGGATGTCGGGCACACCGAACAGGGGCATAGCAATTCGCTCGATCCCCATGCCGAACGCCCAGCTGCGTTCCTCCGCGGGGTTGTGGCCCCCGCGCGCGATCGTGTCGTCCAGGATGATGCCGCAGCCGAGCAGCTCTAGCCACGCGTCGCGGTAGCGGACTTCGAGTTGGAACGACGGCGACGTCCAAGGGAAGATGTCAGGTGTCCAGCGGACGTGCAGGGGAGTGGTGGACGGGGGAAAGATGGACATGAAGAGGGTTGTAATGCGGAGCTTGAGGTTTTGTGCCATTGGAAGGACGGTCTCAGGCAAGTGAGAGGCCTGCAGTGGGTTCGTGATTGCATCAAAGTCGGGACAGTCTTCCATAATGATGCGAGAAGCTTTGATCCCTCGTCGGAGCTCCTCGTTCTCCGCCTTGAGCTTGTCCATATCGGCTACATTGACGAGTCTTGCACCCTCTGTCTGGTGGAACGCAGGGTAATGGCTTCGGTCGATCTCGTCGCGTCGGTACACATCGGCTGTACACAGCCAGCCCCCGCTCCTCGGAGTCTGGCGATAGATGTCCACCTCGTGCGCGCTTGTATGCGTGCGAAGCATGATCCCTCGGTTTATGTAGTAGCTCTGCCCTCGTGCTCGCCCAGGATGGTCCGGCGGGAAGCCGAGAGAGTCAAAGTTGAGGGCGGGCGTCACGACGGCCGGGAGATCGTCATAGCTCTTGAAGCCCTCGAAGTGAGAGGCAATAAGTTTTCGGATGGTGTTGAGAGGGTGTGGGGGCGTGACGTGCAGCCGGCGCTCGAGGAGCTCGGCAATGGTAGGCGGGAGGTTCGTATAGTCGTCTGTCGGGTAGGTCTCGCCCAAGACGGTGACTGTTCTCTGACGAGGGGCATGCACATATCGCCTGCGCGCCTGAATGCTCTGTGCGCAGAGCGGCCGCCATGGGCGTGCCCTCGCGACTTGGAGCATCTGGAGCGGAACGACGACGCGACTGGAATTTGGACCAGACTGTGAGGAGGAACGTTGCCGCGTATTAGGACCCTGCACCTCACGCTCGGCGTTTACACCGTCCGTAGATGCTATCACCGATCTCATAGGTGTCGACAATCCTACGGAAGCAAACCCTTTCTAGTGCGGAAGCAGAATGGGAGGCGGAGGCAGAAACAGTAAGCCGAAGGACTTGATATAACGGACTCAGAACGTTACCCCGGAATCAGAGCTACTTAACAGGGGAAGCAAATAAAACGGGGGAGAAGAAGAGGGCGCGAAAGCAAGTGCAATGGCCGAAGGACCCAGTGGAAGCAAATGTCAGGCGGAGGTAAATTTGATAACGGATGCAAAGTGCGAAGCGGGAGCAAAAGTGTCCCCAAGCGGATTCAAATATTCCCTGAGCCGCCGGGGTTTTTCGGCCACGAAGTACTGATGCGCGTGTGAAAGACCGAGGCCACCAGGGTTCCGGCCTTCAAACGCGCGTACTTGACGACTCACCTCCGGCGTCCACCCACAAACGGACAACCATGTCTACCGGAATGCCTTCCTCGTTAAAGATCACTATCAAGCTTCCAACGACCTCTTCCAACCCATCTCCATCGGATGAATCCCCCGCGCCGGAGCAGAAGAAGCGCAAGCGTGCCGCGGACGACGATGGCGCCGAGGACGCGCCCACACCACCTCTGAAGCGCTCTGCCCTAGGCGGCGACACAGAGGTCAAGCGCCGGTCCAAGCGGCGTTCTACCCTTCTGGAGTGGACGCCGTCGCCCCCTGGAGATGCGCCTGTGGAGAAGGCGAGCGGAAAGGGAAAGCGCCGAAGGGACGCGTATGAGGAAGATGACGATTATGATCCTGACCGGGCGTCAGCGGCAGGCGACGCAGTCATAGATGTCGAGGGCGGAGTGGAGGAACCGCCGAAGAAGAAGCCTGCGCCTGCCGCACCTGCACCCGCACCTGCGCAAGGATCGAGGCCGCGACGCAAGTCGAGGCCGAGCGCAAAGGCGGCTATGCTCATGTCGGATGAGGAGGACGACTACACCACCCCTCCGCCTTCCCCGCCGCGTAAGCCAGCTAAGAAGGGCAGGGCTTCGAACGCGGCTGCCGCTATTGTTGCAAGAGATCAGAGGAAGCAGCCGACTGATCAGAAGAAACCACCACCGGAGACCGATAGCCAGGGCGACACCTCTGCGGCTGCTGCTAGTCAGCCTGCCAGCACCGCTCCGGCACCTTCGACCCCTGCTACTCCTGCAGAACCACCGAAACCGAAACTGCCGCCGATTAAGAAGAAGTCGATGCTGCCTGTGGCAAATGGGATCAATGGCACGCCTGTGTCGGTTACAAGGGAGGAGGTCAGGACACCGGTGTCTACCACAAAGGCCAACGACATGTACAATCAACTGTTCTCTGTAAGTTTGTCTCTTGAACATTTTGTTCAGTTGCTAACCGTCGTGTAGGGCAGCACTAGCCGCCAGCAAAAGGAGTTAGTACTCACACGGAACGTCGGGAATGTGTCGCTAAACTGCGTTACAGCCGTGATAGGTTCGATGCTCGACGACAAGAGCTGGATGCGATGAGGACAGAAGCACGCAAGAAGCGCGAGCAGGAAGCGGTGAGGCAAACCACGGTCTTGCAAGGACATGTTGCTCAAGTTCCTTGCAGAAGAACACATTTGACATGCTCGCTCACAGTGCTGCCATGAATCGGTTTGAGGTAAGGTATATCGAAACCGTTGTAAACCCTTCTGACATCTGTTCACCAGGGCCGACTTCGTGACCGCCGGAACTGGCCCAGTCCTTCGCAGATCGGCTCTGCGTTCTTGATGCTGAAGCGATATAGGCCGGATCTGTAAGATCGGTGCTAACGGCCTCAATACCCCAACCATGCGCATATCCCTGTATCAATAGCAATGTTATCTGTCCCATTTGCCCCGTATCCCATGCAGGGGAGCCTCATCCGTATATGCGCGTCGTTCGCTCGGCGAGTCTGGTCGCGTATTCCGCGGGGCTAATTCTGGAAGGGCAGAGGGGGCCAGGGTCCGAAAAGGGTCCGTTCGGTCGGGCGTCGTAACTGTGCCGCGCTCGCCGCCCCTTCAATTTCCGCTCGTGGGTCCCCGCTCGCCACTCTCACCTTCTCCACCACTCGATATCCCACAAACCCTAATGGCGTACGCCCTTGCAGGGCCGAGCCAAGTAAGTAGTCATATATTCACACATTATATATGTGCTGTACTGATGTGCATAACAGTTCGTTGGCAGCGCCCAGTCCTTTCTTCAGAACTTTTCCTCACTCCTTCATTCGATTCGTCCATCTGCTGTCACTTCCACCGGCGCCAAGCAGTCGTCCCTCACCGTTGCGACTCCCGTTCAGGTGCGTGCTTCGTCCTATTGGACCAGTCCTACCTAGCTAAGCGGAGATATAGCGCTTCGCCCCGGCCGTTGCTGATGCTTTGTTCGCCTTGCCCGCATCAATCCCCAAGCCGATTCATCTGCAGAACGGCGCCCACATACATGGCCGATCGTTCCATGCGCCTACTGCATCATCTGTACTACTAGCAGCGCCGCTGCGAAGCACGCGTAGCGTACCTCAAAGGCGGGCATACTCCACGCGCCCATCCTTCTCGCCTTTCCCCTATCCGCTCAGAGTCGCTGCATCGGCGACTCCCGCCGAAGGCTCGCGGCTGGGCCAGATACAACAAACAAGAGCGCTCACCCTGTGGCCAAAAGCGAAGCCGACGCTCCCGCCCGTGATCCTGTCCAAGATCGCGCGTGCTGAGGCAGAGGCCAACACGAATCCCGACGATGTGGGGAAGCAGGTCGCGCTGTTCCGGGAGCTGGTGTCAAGTGGTGGCAAGAGCGGAGCGGAGAATGTCGTCACCCGGTGGGAGCGGATGTGCCAATTTGTGCGTAAAGGCGCTGCTATACGAGTCTCCATCAGCTGATGAGCATCCGCAGAATCCCGGGAGCCCTTTGCTCAGGTCGGACGAGGCATTCTCGGTGTATTGCACTGCGTTGGTTCAGATGAATGCAGCCGCCTCTGTTGTACCTGCTGCCGTAAGACGTGAACAGCTGCTCAAGGCGCCGCCGCCTTCCCTTCCAGACACACCGCCAGCGAAGCCGATGTCCCGGAGCGAAGCCATTGCCAAAGAGATTCTGGCTCAGCCGAAGCAAGGGCTGGCGGCGATGTGGGCCCAGCCTGCCGCAATTGGGACTACGACGACAGCTACTGGGACAGTTATGCCTTCCGTTGTCAACGTCACGGGTAATGGGACGGCGGAGCAGATGAGCGCGGCCATGGCTTCCGGCGCGGGTATCAAGGGTAATCCCATCCATGTCGTTATGGAAGAACGTGCGTCGCTTTGATGACAGCTTGCAGGCATGCTGCTAATACTTGTGGACAGCGAAAGGCGCCATGTTCTGGAAGTTTCTACGATTCGTCGGCATGACCCTGCTCTATGGTTTCTTCATCCTCACTGTGCTTTCCCTCGTCTTGGAGAACTCTGGGCTCTTGAAGGCTGGACCGCGTCAAACCGAATTTGAGCCCACACCTGGAAAGACGGTCACGTTCAGTGATGTCCAGGGTGTGGATGAGGCGAAACACGTACGCACTCTGTCAACCATCGAAGATCTTCGCGCTAACCGATGTTCTGCAGGAACTACAAGAGATCGTCGAGTTCTTGAAGGACCCAACCAAGTTTTCTTCCCTCGGTGGACGGCTGCCAAAGGGTGTGCTCCTTACTGGACCTCCGGGAACGGGCAAAACGCTGCTTGCGCGTGCTGTTGCAGGAGAGGCCGGTGTCCCGTTCTTCTTTGCATCTGGGTGAGTGCGTTGCAGCCCCTCAGAATACATGTACTGACTACTAGTGTTCAGAGCGGAGTTTGATGAGATGTTCGTTGGAGTTGGTGCGAAACGAATTCGCGACCTCTTCGCTGCCGCACGCAAGAAGCAGCCCGCGATCATCTTTATCGATGAGCTTGACGCTATCGGAGGCAAGCGTAGCCCGAAGGACCAGCACTACATGAAGCAGACGCTGAACCAGCTGCTTGTTGAACTCGACGGTTTCAGCCAGACCGAGGGTGTTATCGTCATCGCTGCGACCAACTTCCCCGAGACTCTGGATCAGGCTCTTGTCCGTCCTGGCCGTTTCGATCGTCATGTTGCCGTCCCTCTCCCCGACATCAGAGGTCGCGTACAGATCTTGAAGCACCATATGCGCGAGGTCACTGCCGACATTGATGTCGACGCGGCGATTATTGCTCGCGGCACCCCCGGCTTTTCAGGCGCTGACCTGCAGAACATGGTCAACCAGGCTGCCATCCAAGCGTCTCGAGAGGGAGCTCGGAGCGTGACGTTGAAGCATTTCGAATGGGCAAAGGACAAGATTCTCATGGGTTCCGAGCGCAAGAGCGCGTATATTTCGGACCAAGTCAAGAAGCTCACAGCATACCACGAAGGCGGACATGCACTGGTTGCGCTGTACACGAAGGGTGCGATGCCGCTGCACAAGGTGACCTGTGTGCCCCGAGGACATGCACTTGGCCTCGTAAGTCCGGTTTTGATCCTAAAGAACTACGCTAACCGTCCTTTAGACGATGCAACTCCCCGAGAATGATCGGAACTCTGTGACATACACCGAGTTTCTGGCGGAGATTGACGTTTGCATGGGCGGCCGTGTCGCCGAGGAAATGAGTAAGTTTTCCAGATGAAGCGGAGATTTGACACCGGATGCTAACATTCCTGATAGTTTACGGCAAGGAGAACATCACCTCGGGGGCTACGTCCGATCTTCAGCACGCGAGCCGCACTGCCTCGAATATGGTGAAGTATTATGGGTACTCGGAGAAGGTTGGCCTGGTATATCATCAGGACAGCGATGCGTACGCCAGTCCCGAAAAGAAGAATTTGATCGAGTCCGAGGTCCAGAGGTTCCTGGATGAGGGTGCCAAACGGGCGAAAGACCTGCTCAAGACCCACGAGGAGGAGCTGCACAGGCTTGCCGACGCGCTGGTGAAATATGAAACGCTAGATTTGGACGAGGTGAAGAAGGTGATCAAGGGCGAGGAGATCCGAATAGGAGAGAATCTCGCTGCTCTATAGCACACATTCATAGTTTCTATCATGACATAGTTGGTTCGTAATGCATATGTGTTGTTCGCCCCGATTTGTAAACGTTTCTCCACAATGCATGTCTGTACGGAGCCAATGGAAGCAAACCGCGGTGGTTCCTTATCGCAACCGCGGGAACGAAGCGCGCGTTGCTCTTTCCTCGGAACATGCTGTCATAGTCTTCTTCGCCTTCTGTCGCCTGATCAAGTGCATAGCTGCTGGGTTGATAGTCCAGCCATCCCCCTCGCCGGCCATGCTGCGTGTGTCCTTCCTCGGGTTGATTCTGTGTCTGGCGACAAAATGCGCCAGCAGTCAACCTTTCCAGAAGGTCGCCGCTTCAAAGGTTCTTTCATCTAATGATGACATAGGAGCTATAAAGCCCTCGCCCCAAGTTGTCTGGCTGGCTCACGAGTCGGTCTACCCTAACAATGGCTCGTGTGTCTTTTAGCTCGCTCCTGCTCTCTTGCCTATATGGTGTTCTCTTTGTAGTCGCCCAAACCGCTCCTCTAGTCGATTTCCAGGTCCAGCAACCTCCCGCGACGCCTCCTACTCAGGCTTGCGAACATGTTCTGGCATGCGTGGCTCCAGGGAAAACCTGTGTGTGGCATTGACCACTTGTGCGTAGATGACACATAGCTTCGCGAACTCGTACGGTCAACCTGGCGTTGCAACCTATACTGTAAGAGTTCATCCACGCCCAGCGCTACCCTATCTTAGCTGCAAGCCCTTTAGCCGCCCGCAGATTGCGGTCCCATTGGTGATTGGGCTGTGCGTCCTGCTCTACGTACGTGCATTGTGAGCGTTAAGCTGATGATCCAGCAAGGCCATTTCCTTGAACTTCACTTGCACTTCCCAAGGCGTGCAATACGATCGTCTCGCTATCGTAAGTATCGCTACGCATGCAGCATTTTACCGACACTGCCTTAACTTCGGTTCAGTTGTCCCTGTCTTCCACTGAAATATGGCGCTCCAGTACGGCAGAGCCTACGTCCTATGGGATCATCTTTACCGCATTGAAGGACGTCACAAGGTACTCTGCCCTGTTTGCGCAGCCCGGCGAGCTCGTCTTCGACATTGGCAATCTTCTTTCGGAAGATCTTGGACTTACGGGAGTGTACAATGGTAAGACTCTTCCCATCTCTGCGATGATGTGATGCTAATGCTACAGCCACAGCAACGCTTACTGCGACCTTCTACGCGCCCGCCCTGGGATGGCCGAAGACTCAAAAGGCAGATCAGATTATTCCGCTCGGAAATCCAGGCGCAACTTCTGATCCGCTGTTCTCCGTTCCTCCTGGAGGCAACGTGTGTGATGCCATCCAAGTTATCCATTGATGTTCATGGCCTTCTGTAGACGACCGTGACACTTCCTCGCAATGTCGCGCAAGCCTATGTTGAAATATTTGCCTCTGGTAACTCCGAGGAAGAATTCTGGGTATGCTCAACCACCCTTCATCCATCGAGTTCACACACTCATTCCTCTCAGTACACGAACGTTGCCGATCAATACTACAACTCTCTTCCAGCTGATACCACCTATCAAGATGGGCCATTCCGGGAGGTCCGACTTCTTATTGATGGTGTGGTCGCCGGTGCTGCTTTCCCTTACCCTGTCGTCTTCACTGGTGGTATCTTGCCCACTTTGTGGAGGTAAGTCGGTCTGCGTCCGCTCAACGCATTGGCTGATATCGGTGTAGGCCAATTTCTGCGTATGGCTCGTTCGATCAACCGACGTATTACATCGATATTACGCCATTCTTGGGTACTTTATCGGACGGCCAAGAGCACGTGTTTACGCTTGACGTGGTCAGCGCGGAAACAGACCACGCTATCAACGGCAACTGGTATCTCTCAGGAAACATCCAGCTGCAACTCGCCTCTTCCAATATTCCCACAACTGGCAAGATCCTAAACTACAATGTTGCTCCTTACGCCCAGCCGTCTGTCTCAGGGGTCGTTGCCCCGAATGGGGATGTCAACGTAACCGTTAAAGCCTCACGCTACGTCGAGATCACCGCTGAGATCATCACCAACGGTTATCTTGCGAACGTGGTTACTTGGACTCAGAGCCTGGAATACACCAACTTCCAAGCATACTTGGACGACGTGACGGTTGAAGTGAGGGTTATCATTCACGATTCTGCTTATTGCCGCTGATCTCATTTGCCCTAGCTCGTTGACCAAACGAGTTCCGGAACAAGTCGTTCTACCCATAACGGCGTACAGGTCCTCTATGACGGGTTCAATTATCCATTCTACATGGATTACTACCTCGTGACTATCGGGAATGATAGTGGATGTAAGCATGCTGCCGGAAGATTCGGAACAATGTTGATACTGGTTCGCAGGGTATGCATCAATCGATCACTCTTACGACCGGGCTTTCCTGCCAAGTCCGCTGATCCCGGAGAGCACCATTTCGACACACCAATACGGAGGTGAGGGATATATGTCATTTTAAAGGAATAGGCGGTTTACCTCTCACAGCGGGCGTATACTTGTACGATTCCGACGGCTACTTTACGTATGCCAACGGCACCACCACCGAGGATTTCTCATATTCTTCCTCCATCGGCGACACCTACACCAGAGCCGTTACGGCTGTCAACTCTAACATCACATCGGACCAAATAGGTGGTTCTCTCGCTAATACAGGGTCGTGGTGGACAGGATGGGGCGTATTCGGAGCACCCGCAGGTACGAGGGGGGCTGGGACGAGTTACGTTGGCAGGACTTTCGGTCCTGTCAAGCTTGGCGTTCACATCGACAAGTAGACGGACCTGCCGACAGGTTTTGTACTCATCGTACACTTATGTCCTGAAGAGCGATTGCCGAAGTTGTCTTCACCGGAAGACACAGACCTGTTACATTATGCGAAGATTGGCACTACAGCAAGTAAGACACGAAAAGACAGACAGTAAACGGTACATGAGGTCGCACTACCCGAGTCCCGAAGCTCCCGCCGCTAGGCGGGCTTCTTATGTTTTTGGGCTTTAACGGTTTTGAAGGGGAGGAATCCAGTGGAGTCATCCAAGGTATCCAAGTAAACCAAAGGGCCGTCCAGGGCCGGATCAAAGCATTCGCTCATACGAAGAGGAATGCAGAGAGACTAGCGAAAACGTCGACGTTGATGTCGAGGGAGAGGACCGCCTTGATGGTTGCACAAAGAGTTGCGATGAGGCCAACGATGAGACCTCCAAGGCAGATCTTGAGTGTGGCCAGCAGGGAGACCAACACGTCGCTGAGGCCACCATAGCATGAGGTGATGTTGGGGATTGACGCGCAAGAGTTGATGACGACGAAGATGTCAATGAAGATCCCGGCGCAGGTGGAGGCAATCAAGCCAGCGCTGAGGCCGACCACTGAAACGGGCAGAGCGGCGAGCAATGCAACTGACGCGTTGATGTCGGCGATGAGCTGAGCGAATGCCGCAGCATAGAGGGTGAGGTCGACTGAAGCCACAGCGACGAGGTTGGCTGCACACAGGGTCAGGAGATAATCCTGGCTGTATAAAGGAGACTGCTTACCGACAACGGCAATGTCGACCTTTACGGTGGCATGCAGGTTCGCCAGGATGGTGACGACGGCGCCATCATTGCAGCCGAGGAGACAACGCTCCTCAAGCTCGGCGGCCACAGGGACGGGTGCGGCAACGGCGACGAGGCCGAAGAGGGCGAGAACGAGAACGAAGGTGGTAAAACGAGTGAACTGCATCTTTGGGATGAGGTATAGAGAGAGAAGTAAGCGAGTGACGGTGGGAGCTAAAGAGGGACTGGGTTGTTGTCGTGCGAAGACGGGACCGAAGCTGCTGTGGATGGGGAACAGAAACAGCAACAATCCCGTGTCTTTATAGGCGGTGCCCCGAGGTGATCGCCCATGACCACTACCTTTCCGGACATCATGGAGAAAAAAAGATACCGAAATCAAGGAATTCCGGGGTGGTTTTGGGTATGTTGCGTTCCATGGGCTCTGAGGGGCTCATGCCACCTCCACAACGTATTCAGTATGGCCCGCAATGTCAGTTGGAATGGAAGCATGACGCGTAGAAGGTCACTATGAAGTCTTGGCAGAACGCGAAACGTTTGAATCAGAGCCCCCTGGAGCCCATCCATTGGCGCGTGCGGCCAGAGTTGCTTGGTCCTTTAATAGGCGTATATCAACGACTCAGGGACGAAGCTGTTCAAGCAAGACAGTGTCGTCCCTGAGGTAAAATCAGCTGATGCAGAAGAAGGCTACAGTGGGCAGAACGTCAAGTAAGCAGATTAAGAATTTAATCAAGCATTTGAGAGATTGGTATGGAAGGAATGTTGACAGAGCACACTAGAACGCGTCGCGTCGCGAAGCGGTTAGGCTTTCATGACCGCGCTGCTTCCGCGTCAGTCACCTCGCGGATAGCTAGGGATTTCGGCCTGGCTGGGCCCTGAGTGTCAGACGGTGCAAGCGGGTGCAAAGACGTAGTCGGCGGGAACGAAAAGGATTTCTGGTGGAAGCAAAGTGGCCCGAAGCCGAAACAGATCCGAGCTCCTGTTTGCGCCCGTCCGGGGCATATTCGTATCCCTTTGGGTAGAATTGCTTCGGCGCACCATCTTTGCTCCCTTACGGAGCTCCACCACCGCACAAATGTCTGCTTCAGTTCAGTGCACTTACTTCCGTGGCATGTTTTACCTCCGCTCACCAATTATTTCCGCTTTAGGCATCTGCTTCCGCCGAGTCTGTTTACCTCCGCTGGGATTTGTCTGCGTCGCGGATGTGCTTCCGTTTTCGGGCTTGTCTCCGTTGGGCCATGTGCCTCCGCACAAGCAAACACCTGAACGGACCCAATGAGCAGGGAGTAATCTACTTTGGAGCCGGAGTAACCTATTAGCGGAAGCATTTGAGCTAGCGGATGTAAATCTAGCATCGGAGGCAAATATCACAGCGGAAGTAAACTCATTGGACGGAGGTATATATGTAAAGCGGAGGTAAATACCAAGCGGAGCTAGTAGATGGGCACAACACGGAAGCGAATCACTCCATGGCTTCAATATACTGTAAGTGTACGTCACAACATTCGCCCGCGGCTGCTTCTCGTCCGTAGAAGGCCCTGTATTGCATTCTAAGTTCAACTGCGGTTAACTACCGGCAGAGTCTATGTCTAACTTTGCGCGGCCAAACAACTCCTGCAATCAATCATCCACGTCTCCTTTCCCTAATCATGCAATCTTGTTGAGCGTCTCGCAAGCAAACCCTTTTAATCCGAGGCTCGCTCTCACGTCGTGGACTAGGCGGAAAGCCACCAGCCACCTGAACTCTCATCTTCAAGTAATCTGGCTTCAGGCGATGCCGCTGTCTTCGATCGCATCTGCAGGCCTGGACACAGAGGTCGATGTTTCCGACAGGGCCCCTGGTCAGGGTAACCAATTCATGTTGAGGATCTGCTGGCTGTTTGACGATCAGGTCTCCCAGTACTCTCTGGTGTACCTGATCCGAGCCATTGGAAGTGGAAGTATCTGTCTGTAGGCAAATACAAGGCGACGGCGGGTCTGATCGAAGTCATGCCACCGAACAGCATGATCACAATTGGCTCTGGAAATAGCATGGTGCATGCCCTATAGCGTTGTAGGCGTCCAAAAGCTATAAAGAGTCTTGCAACTTCCACCGATCTTGCCCATCAGCACAATCCTCTCCAATCCCCAGATTCAGCATCACCAGTTGAGCCACTATCCCAGCTCTCTCCTTCACTCTTTCAAACAACCACAATGCAGTTCAATCGCATCTCCACTCTTTTCTTCGTTCTCGCCTTCTTTGGCCTCCTCGTCATCGCTTCCCCTGTGCCTGCCGAGGCTCAGCTCGAGGAGCGCTGCTCTTGGGGTTGCAACGACGCCAGTGCCCTCACGATCCTCACCAATCTCCAGGCCACCGTGAAGACTGACGTCGCGGTCGTCGGTGAGCCTTCCGGCTGCTGCTGTAATGCCGTTCTCTGACAGTTTACGTAGCCAATCTCGTCGCTCAGGCCTCGGTCGATGTCAGCCTCTACGCTGCTGCCTTCGCAACGATCATCGCCGACATCAATGCCGCCGTTGCCCTGCTTGCTGCCCTTCCCACGGGCATCGTGGGCGTTTCCGCCGCGGTAATCGCTTCGACCTGCGCAACCATTTTCATCGACATCTTCGTGGTCGTCGGGTCTTGCTCCAACATCGCCAACATCTCGTCATGCTATAGCGGGCTGAACGGTTGCCTGCTTTCCCTGCTCGCCGCACTCAAGGTTTGCCTCGGCAACACCATCATCGGCCTCATCGCTGGGCTCTGCTCGTCCGTCAAGGTCACGTTACTGCTCAGCATCAACGTGAATATATTTGCGGGACTGTGTGGCGTCCTCTTCGCTTGAGCCTTCCGGCATGAAATTATCCGTCGTGACTGTCGCCGGCCGATGGTTATTCCCTCAAAAGCGATTAACGTTAGGCGACTTTCTTCTGTCCCCTCATCGCATGATCCCAGAGCCGTGCATGATGCCCGATCACCTACCACCGCGCGTTGATGTAGTAGTAGCGAGAGGTCTGCGGAATGGAACAGGTTTCCACCCGTCACGAACCACGGAGATCATAAACCCGTTTCTGCTATTTCTGAGGAGTGCGGTGAGGGCGCGTACATATCAACCACGCCCCGTCCATCTACTCATTCTCGTTCACTACCTATCACCCGTTGCCTTTCTCGACTGGACCATCATCCGCGAGCGCTTAATATCCCGGTGCGGCGTAGTGCGATGCGGTCATCTTCGCCTTCGTCCACGCCTCGTCCAAGATAGTGAGGATCTCCTCAGGAAGCGGACCTTCCTCACTACAACCAAATTGATCAGACTTCTCACTCTCAATCATAAGGGAAATTGGTGGAATCATAAGGGAAACTACCCACCAATACTTGATATTCTCATCGAGCTGCGCGACACTGCTCGCGCCGATGACGACTCCGTCCTCCGGCCTCAGCGCCGAATGATGCTGCAGCCACCTCTGCGCCGCCTCGGACAGCTCGATCCCGTGCTTCTCCAGCGCCTCCTTGAGCGGCTTGAGTAGGGGTATGAGGCCCTTGTACTTGGTGCGGAGCATCTCCGCGAGCCGGCCCGCGATCTTCGGATTCCACCGCGGGGAGTCGCTGTTCTCCAGGTCCCCGTCGGAGAGGATCTTCCCGACCAGCAGGCCGGAGGCGAGCGGAGAGTAGCCGTAGAATCGTATGCCGTACTTGTGGAGGCAGTCCATGAGCCTGCACAGGTCTGGGTCAGTGAGGCGGGATGAGAGCGGGGAGGTGACGCACTCGGTCTCCACCATCCGCTCGAGGACGTTGTACACGCCCTGGTACACAGTGGGCTGCTTCCACCCGTTCTTGCGCGCCGTGATGACGAACTCTGCCACCTCCCACGAATGGTAGTTGCTCAGTCCAATCTCCTCACTGTCGCTCCCAGTCAGCCCGGTACCAGAGGACAGAAGGCAGGAAGAACACGCACAACAGTCCCTCCTTGTACATCTCGTTGAGCTCCCTAAGCACAACCTCAATCGGCGTCCCGCGGTCGGGTGCGTGTAGGTACAGCACGCGGATCTTGTGTGGTCCGAGCGCTTTGAGCGACTCCTTCATCTGCGCGCGCAGCTTCTCCGGTGCGAACCCACCCGACTCGCGTGCGAACAGCCTGCGCGGGGAAGCGTCGGTCAGCGCCGTACAGGAGCGCAGGCGCGAGGGAGGAGTATTACGCACTTAGTATCGATCCTCCCGCCCCTCATATCCAGCTTGCCGAGGTACTCCTCGCTCGTACCGAAGCCGTATCCACGCGCACAGTCGAAGAGCGTGTACCCATGCTTGATAACAAAGTCGTCGATGACCTCCTGGCACTCGGGCAGCGTGTGCAGGCGCGTGACGTGCTTGCCGGCCTCGCCGAAGGCGGCGGCACCCTGTATGCGTGTGGGTCAGCGGGGGTATGAGAGAGGCAGGGAGGGACGTACGTAGAGGAGATTTACGCGGGATGGCATGCTGTGCATGAGTATCGTTGTACGTCGAGGAGGAAGGAGTGTCGGTTATCCGGAAGGGCGGGTATGCACCATCGCCAGCGCCGTGCTGTATATATGCGCACGGTATGGCTCATCGCATCATGGTGAGTCGGCGGTGTTGATCCCGTCTGAATGCCGTCCGTCGCTCCTCGCGTTCGACGTGACTTGCCCGTGCTGATCCCCCGGCTTATTGTTACAGCCACATGGGGACGAACACTGGGGACGGGGACCGATCGGACGAATGAATATTGTACAGTACCTCGCGCACTCAAACGATAACAACGGCTTCGTGACTATAACTTACAACTTATAATAACTTAACTTACTGTAAGTTAATGTTACTAAGACCGGTTCTGGGGTGTTCCTACGGACATCCCCAGATTCTTACCGTGGGCCACCGATGGGCGAACCCCACGTTTCAAGCAGCCTTGTACCTCAGACCTCCACACAAAGAAGCAATGTTGACGCATCGATTTCTCATAGTTCCCATGTAGTGAACCAGCACACACAGCCCGACGCTCACGCCGCCTTCGCGCCCGCAGCTGCACGCTGCCCCATAGCCGTCGAATACCCAGACCGCGCATAGTGGTTGGCGGTGCTCTTCGCGTTCTTCCACCCCTCGTCCAGGATCGCGACGATCTCCTCGGGAAGGGGGTCCGACTCACTGAGCACCCACATCAGTATCCATGCCGTGAACTTCCTATACATAAGCACTCACCAATACCTGATGTTCGTCTCCAGGTGCTCGACCGTACTCGGGCCGACGATGACCCCGTCCTCCTGCCCGAGGGCCGAATGATGCATCAGCCACCTGAGCGCCGCCTCGGGGAGGACGATGCCGTGCCTGTCGAGCGCCTCCTTGAGCGACCGGAGGTGTGGGATCAGCCCCGCGTACTTGTCGTGCCGCAGCTGGGCGATGCGCCCGCCCCGCTTCGGGTTCCAGAGCGGGGAGTCGGTGTGCTCCAGGTCCGCGTCGGAGAGGATGTTGCCGACGAGGAGGCCCTGCGCGAGCGGGGAGTAGGCGAAGAACCGCAGGCCGTAGGTGCGCAGGCAGGGGATGAGCCTGCGTTGCTGTTAGGGGGTTGGTCATGTGGGGGAGGGAAGGGAAGGGCGCACTCGGGCTCGATCATCCGCTCGACGGCGTTGTACACGCCTTGGTAGACCGTGGGCTGCTTCCAACCGTTCTTGCGTGCGAGGATGACGAACTCGGCCACCTCCCACGACTGGAAGTTGCTCAGTCCGATCTCCTCACTACACCGCGTCAGCATTAGCCCCCACCCTCAAGCAGAGAAAGGACGCACAACAGCCCCTCCGTGTACATCTCGTTCACCTCCCGCAGCGTTTCCTCATACGGCGTCGTCCTGTCCGGCGCATGGAGGAAGTACACGCGGATCT
Source organism: Calocera cornea HHB12733 (assembly GCA_001632435.1). Lineage (NCBI taxonomy): Eukaryota > Fungi > Basidiomycota > Dacrymycetes > Dacrymycetales > Dacrymycetaceae > Calocera > Calocera cornea. Next base: position 115,063 of record KV423922.1, on the reverse strand, counting down.
TGTACGGGCCGAGCGCCTTGAGCGACTCGTTCAGCTGTGCGCGGAGCTTGGAGGGTGTGAACGACCCGGACCCGCTGGGGAAGGCTCTGTACACGCATGCTTCAGCTTCCACCGCTCGCTCCGACAGTGCCGTGCCACAGGGGGCAAGGAGCGCACTTGGTGTCGACCCTCCCGCCGTTCAAGTCCAGCTGCCCGAGGAACTCCTCGCTCGTCCCGAGCCCATACACGCGCGAGCAGTCAAGCCCCACATATCCGTGCTCTCTGAAGGCGTCCACGAGCGCCTGGCACGCGGGGAGCGAGTTGAGCCGCGCGACGTGCTTGCCGGGCTCGCCGAACGCGCCGGTGCCCTGTTGCGCAGGGGAGGTTAGCTTCTGCTAGGGAGGGGGCTCGGAGGGGCGCACGCAGAGAAGGGGGACGCGGGAGGGCATGGTGTATGCTCGGTTAAGCTGGTTCATAGCGGCAGTTGTTGAGATCTCGGCGTACGTTGACTCTTGCCCCGCCTACGCAGAGCTGCCGTTCTTATATACCCAGTCCAGCAAGCAGCAAACCAATGGACGCCGTTCGTGGACGACCTTGCGCATGAGTCCTACGTCAAGACCAGCCAGAGAACGTCGGGAGAGCGAGGCAGCATAGCACAGGGTACATCCCCCCCCCCCCCCCCCCCCCCCCCCCCCCCCTCTTGGAGAGGTTCCAAGGCGAACGGCGCTCCCAGCCAGAGCGCAAGAAGTCAACTTTGAAATTTGGGGATAATGGGACCCCGCCGGGGCACTGTCCAGCCATCGAGCATGCACGCAGTTGAGAGCGACCCCATCCCATCCCATCGACCATGAAGCTCGAAAGAGCGGATCGCTGCAGGGCACCGGCCAAGAAGTCGAGACTCGAGAGCAAAGGAAGCCCGTTGAAGTCCACGAGACCTCGATCATGGACCGAATCACGTGCCCTGCACCGGGGCACCGGGGCGTGCCCTGTGCTGTGCTCTGGTGGTGGTTGACGGTTGTCGGTTGTCGGGGGCGGGGTCGGGGACGTGGATGTAGGCGTGGGCGTGCGTTGGGCCTGGGACGTGTTGGGCTGATGGTGCAGTTTAGCCCAGGACTGCTTGAGGCATACCGCCCCGCCTGCCCGGTTCACGTGCACGGAGCCAGGGGACACCGCGAGAGAGCAGCGGCAGGCGAGAGCGGACACATGCCACCGTTGGCTCGCAGAGAAGAGTTTGTGCGGCAGCTTGGGCTCCATCCCGGCTTCTCCCCTCGCCTGTCTCCCCCCTGTCCCCCCGCCGCTCGTCGCTTGTTTTCCTTCCCCTGCCCAGGCGTAGCCAAGGCCGACTGTGTTCAGGCTTAGCACAGGTTGTATTGTAGGCTTAGCAGCGAGATAGTATGATACGTAGATTACAGATCAGATCAGATCAGATCAGATCGTACGAAAGAGTCCACTTCCACTCAGCCGGTTAACAGTCCGCAGCCACCAGTGCCTGTTCTTCCTCTCCATCATGTCCTCTCCAGTTCCGACTTCCAAGGCAGCCCTTACAGCACGGCCAACGCGCCAACCACCATGCCCAGGACGACCCCCATGAGGCCCATGAGATGTCCATTGCCGAGCCCGAACCGTTCCGCCGCGCCGCTGCTACTGCCCCCAGTCGCAGCAGCCTTGGTGCTCGCCGCGCTGTCCGCGCTCACCGCGGCGGACGTGGCGTCGTTGAACCCGGACACAGCAGCGGAGGTGCCTTGGGAGTACGCGCTGACCGCTGCGGCCGTGGCGGCTGTGTAGACTTGTCCGCCGAAGCTGATGTGGGTGAGCACGCGACCAGTGGATTGGGGCAAGGACAGTGGGGGGAGCTTACCTGGTGACGATGCCTGCTCCGTTTTCGGCGAGGGTGATCCCGTCGCCACCCACGCTCGTGACGACCGTGAACGCGCCCTCCGCCGCGCTCTCGACGATGGTGCCGACCTGGCCCGCGCCGGCCGTCGCGACCGTGAACACGCTACCGCCAAAGCTGGTGACGAAGCCTGCGCCGCTCTCGGCGAGGGTAAGGGCGTCCCCGCCCGCGTCGGTGATGACTGTGAAGGCCTCGCCGCCGACGGAGGTGATGAGCTGGCCGATTGAGCCGACTGCGCCTGTGACGTCGCCGAAGATGGAGGTGAGGACGCCGAACTGGCGCTCTTCGACGTCGCGTGCTGCGTGGTCGACGGGGCTGGCGAGGGCGGAGAGGGAGAGGGAGAGGAGGGCGAGTTGGCGCAGCCAGACCATGTTTGAGCTGAACGCGGCTGGTTGAGCAGAGGTTAAGGAGTCGGGGGGGTCGAGGTGAGGGTGAAGTGCTGCCCGAATGAAGCAAGTCGAGTGCCTGAAATATTGCGGGCTGACCCCCACTGCGCAACCCTCCCGGAAGCGCACTCGATCACAGCCTGAGACCAGCCCCGATCGCGTTCACAAGGCGCGTCACCCAAATGAAGACGGAGTAACTATTGCACCCATCACACAGCGGGGGCGCTGAGTCGGGAGTGCACGCGCGCGTCAGCGGGTTTTCGCGTAGGGGTCAGTGACGTCATCGCACCAAGAGCGCGGCAAGCGGTGCGCTGCGCCGACGCCCGTCCACTCGGAGGCGAGCGTCGGAACGAAAACGGGCGAGGACTCCAGTGGGTTAGGTCGAGCAATCCTCTCTCGTGGGGACATGGGCTAGTGACGCACGCAGACGAAGCATCTACGAACCACTCCGGAACCGTTCAGCTTGCGACCTACAGCACAAGCAAGCGATTTGGGTAATCCACAACCTGTCATCAAACCCAGCCTCGCGTCGGCTCCTTCTCGGTCGGGAGCAGCGTGCTGGGGCAATAAACTTATCCGAGCTTGTCAAGTTGTGAAGTGATGGAAAGGTCGCGCCGTTTTCTCTTGGATCACGTGCCCTCCCAACGCTCAGCGCCCTGCCTCCCGCCCGCGCTGGCAACTTCTGTTCGACATTGCCTCTGCTCTGCCCCGCTCTTGTGACCAATGGGTCCAGCGCTCGCACTGATGATCAACGGGCTGCTGGACCTTGTGTGCACACTTGGCCGGTCTATGTCAACATATTGGAATCCCCATGGCCTCAGACCTGGTCGTTCTCAACGACGCTCGGGGCCATGCTGGTGAACAAATGACCGACCATGCTGGGTACATGCAGAGTACAGCAGCGCTCTGGAGCTCCACGGGGTAGGGCAGGTATATGATCTAAACCTTTTCGTCCCACCGCCAGTCCTCAGCAGCAGCCGGTCTCTGCCCTCCCTCTCTCCCTTTCCCTCCTTCCTGCATCTCGTCCACTCTTACACTCACCTTCCTCACCCCAGCGCGCCCAGCTTCCGCACACTATGCAGTTCCGCATCCTCATTCCCCTCTCCCTGTCCCTAATGGCGCTCAGTGCGCTAGCCCTCCCCACCGCCCTCCCCGCGCACGGACGCTACAACTTCTCGTGGCAAGAAGCTGCAGCCTCCTCAGTACGCCTTCCCCGCCCGCTCTACTTCATGTCGAAGGCCACCTGACATCTGCAGGCAGAGTGCGCAATAGCGCCCGGTCCGGCCGGTCTGGCGTGCGCCGACGCGGCTGTAGAAGTGGGCGAGAAGCCGCTGGCGGACGCGGACTGCTTGTTGGAGGCGGCAGAGGATGTTGTTGATCTGGTACGTCAAGTTACCTTCTTTCCTTATTACGGTGCGCTCTCTGAGAAGAAGGCTGATGGAGCGTCGTGCTGTAGCCTGCGGGTTGTGATGGGTGTTGCTGAGCGTTCCACGGGCAAAGCAGCCACAAAGAGAAGAGGGTGGGCACCATGTTGACGGGACGAGAGCTGCCGTAGGTGTCCCGGGGATAATAAGCGCAACATTGTCCCAACAAATCACCACGGGACTACAGTATCACGCCGGCTCCAAACCGGTTCCAACCAGTCAGCAGTTTCTGAATTGGGCCGCCTTGGCCCTTTTGCGGCCTAGAAGACCGGACCGACACTGAACCGGAAACCCGGGGTCGTGGCCTGGTTTCCCGGCTCGGTTTCAACCGGCGTTGATCCCTCTTGTTGGCTTTACCATCTGGCCGGCGCGTGTGCGGTGCAGAACCGCGCCGTTCTCCAGCCTCCACAAAGCCATGCATAAACAGGCGCCTCTCAGTAGGCCCCCTGCAATGTTCCGCAGCAGCAGCCCTCTGCCACTCGTCGCCAACCCTCCACGGTACTGTAGTGCCGCACGTAGAGTCCCTACCCCCTCGCACGCCAAGCACTCGACCCACCCAACGCCAGCGCACAAATGCACCGCAGCGCCGCCCTTGCCAGCCTCATTCCCTTCCTTGCCTTGGGCGCGCTTGCCGCCCCCGCCCCCGCCTACCCGCATGTGCGCCCACTGGCGCCGCGCGCACCGGGGCTTAACCGGCAGCTGTGACAAAGCTGGTACAGTACGGCATCCCAGGCTATCGGTCGGTCGACAGGGCTAACCTCCGGACCAAGGCTGCGAGCTACACCTACTGTACCGGCCACCCTTGTAAATTGCGCGGAGGCCAAGAAAAACATCCTGGCTCTCGCAGGGTGCGGGGCGCGGGCTCGCCCTTACAGGGTTTGCGTGGGACAAGGTGCACCGAGCGACCCGATTTTTCGACAATTTATCCTGGCGAAGGCTGACGGACGGATGTTCTAGCCCGAGGAATGTCAGGGGTGTGAATTGACGATGTGGAGCTTACGCTGCCAGACCAGTGACGGACAGGTGCACCGCTGTGCGTAGCTGCGAGTAGCCGTGAACATCCCGGGGACGACGAACAGCAGTAATGTCACAACAAATCATGCATTGTTTTCTGTCCTATAGCACGCCACGGCAAAGCCAAAGAGAAGGGCCCTATAAACTACGATGATGGAATCGGAATCGGTTCTGTTCTGGTGAAGAGGAACCATGAAAGAGAGAGAAGAATGGAAGAATGGAAGAATGGCCCGGGGGAGTGACCCGCGAACGCGGGTGGCACAAGCGAGAGACTGGGGCGGAAGGAACGATCTTGAGGCGTCACGGCCGGGGTCGGGGTCCGGGCGGGGTTGGTAGGAAGCCGGGTAATGACGGTGAGCCGGAGATCGGGAAGAGAGGGAGAAAGGATAGGGAATCAATGCTTCTATGGAGGTCGTCGTTGCCGGAGAGCCATAAAAGAAAGAAAGAGGGGTGCGGAGAAAAGAGGTGGCGGCGTCTGGAAGAGTGCTGCGAGCCGAGGCCGAGGCCGGGGTTGGGCGGTAGACCGGGGATGCACACGCACACGCCCGCCAGGCACCAGATGAAGCGGGCACGCTCTCCCTGCGGACACGGACCACGGAGGACTAGAAATCGTGCGCTAGCGGGTCCCGCTCGCGCTCGGTCTCCCCGCCGCCGCCGCCACCACCGCTCCTGCCCTCGCTCGCATAGCTCCCATACCCGCCTCCGTTGAGCGGGTCGCCGCCACCGGCACCGCCATCCCCGCCCCTCTCCCTCTCCCTCCTCCCGTACCCAGCGCCGAGCGGGTCCTCCGGGCCCTCGCCCCCGCCACCACCACCAAGGCTGTCCTCGCTCCTCCTCCTAGTGCTCTTGCGCTTCTTAGGCGGCGCAGTGGCGGCGGCCGCGTAGGCGTCCTCCGAGCGCTCCCACCTGTCGCGCTTCGGCTTGGACTTGGAGGAGGAGGAGGCCTTCTTACGCCGCTTGCGCGAGACGTCGGGGACGATCTCCGAATCGTCAAAGTTGGCTGTATGCGATCAGCGGGAGGACGGGGCGGGATGAAGTACGAGGAGGGAGGAGGAAGGAGACGCACCAGGGTAGTGCCACCTCCCGCCGGCGTTCTCGTCGGCCCCGTTGGTGGAGTAGAAGCTCTCGTCCTCCTGTGTCCAGAGCTGATCGTGGGCGTGGCCGTTCCTCCTCTCGCCCGCGTCGCCCTCGCGGAGGCTGCCCGTGTCGCTGGCGGCGCTGCCGATGGAGTCGGTCCTGTGGACGCGTGCGTCTGGCGTCTGGCCCTCCTCGACGTCGCGGCCCTCGTAGGTGGAGTGCGGGAGCCGCTCGTCGTACCGGTTCGCCCAGGCGCTCTTCTTCTTCTTCTTGTTGACAAAGTCGTCGTTGATGAGCCCGTAGCGGATGGCCCACTTGGGCGTCCGCCGGTTGTTCTTGTTGTTCCGGATGTTCTGGATGTAGAAGTTGTGCACGTGGCCGGGGATGTAGCCGCAGATGGTCAGGAAGAGGTTGAGGAAGAAGTCGGTGCCGATGCCGAAGCGGGCTGCGACGGCTGGGGGGGCGAGGGAGCGGGTGTGAGTTGAGTGGATGGGGAGGAGTGGGATAGAGGAGAGAGAGAGGCGCACCGAGCGGGGGGAAGACTGTGCCGAATATGAAGAGGACGACGGAGTAGCCATGGTGGCGCTTGAGCTTGAACGAGCCCTTCTTGGGCGTCGTTATCTGGGGGATGTTGACCATCCTCGCCTGTGTCCCTGCGGCTGCCCCTGTCCGCTGCCGCCTGGGAGGGGGAGGGTAGTGTCGGTCGGGTGGGCGAGAGGGAGGGAGGAGGGATGAGGGAGGAGGGATGAAGGCCGGGGATGGATGGAGGCGTCGCCCTTGTGCTGCTGCTGCGGTGATTGCTCAAGTGGTGAGCGTGCTGTCAGGCACTACTACTCTACGGCAGGGGGCGATGGGGGGCGCCGGGAGTGGGCCGTGTACCCGGCACAGCACCCCCACGGGACCATCCGAGGCGCAGATTGCCTCCGGGATGCTTCCCGCGGGCGGTACTGCAGTAGGGACTACTACTGTCCTTGTAATACACTCATACGTACCAAGTCATGCAGCGTGCAAAGGGATGGAGCGGTGCACGGGTGCGCACAGACCGGTGCGGGCCTGTGAGGCGACCGCGGTTCTTCCCCCCCGGCCCCGTGGTGCTCAAACACACTGTCCAATATTACACCACACCACCCCCGATCCGGTCCAAGCCAGACAGGGCACGGGCGGCTCCTTATAAACCCGGCGCGCATTCACGGGTGCGGTGACCTTGGACGCCTGCTAGGGCTCATCCCCTCTCCCACGCCACCCCCATCGCCCCTCTCCTCTCTTGCTCTGTAACCACACTCCCTAACTTATCCCTCTAACGCTCTATCATCTCACGACCCTTTCTCACAAAGCACACACCCACCGCCCACCGCCCACAGCCCACCGCCCACCGCCAACCCCACACAAAATGGCCATCGAGCGGTTCCTCGGCACCCGGGTACAGCGGCTCTTCCTCGCCGCCGTCGCCCTCGAGTGCACCCTCGTCATCATCATGGTCGCAATCTCCTTCGCCTTCGTCCAGTCCGACGTCGCCGACAACACCCTCTCGGCCTACAAGACCCTCCCTTGCTACTTTGCCCTCTTCGTCCTCGCCGGCGCATTCACCCTCTACATAACCATCGACGCCCTCTGGAACCGCAACGTCATCCAGCTCGTCGGCATGCTCCTCTTCTCCGGCGGCCTCTGCATCTTCTCCGGCATACAGATCCGCGAGGTCCGCATCGCCCTCGCCATACAGCAGTGCGAGCCCGTGCACGTCCAGAGCTGCCAGGACCTCTTCAACATCGTCGAGCGCTTCCTCATCGTCGTGCCCATCATCATCGGCCTCGCCATCATGGCCTACATGTGGTGCACCATGAAGCTGTTCGCCGAGTTCGGCTGGGCGGTCTTCCACGTCATCGGCGCCGACCCGCGCATGAAGCGTGCGCCTGCTTTCCCCTCCTCCTCTGAATCTGCCTTGTCCTGACCCCGCCCCGCTCCGCAGACATGTACCGCTACTACGAAGTCTTCGTCTGCCTGCTCAAGTTCGACTACTTCGCCGTCGTCGCCCTCACCATGCAGCTCACCATCCTCGTCCTCAACGCCGACACCGCCGAGTACGCCCTGACCATCGCGGCCATCCCCATCACACTCGTCCTGCTCGTGGGATGCGGGTGGGCAGTCAAGAAAGAGGTCAAGAGCGTCATGCTCTTCTCCCTCGCGCTCATGCTCGCCGCCATGGCCTACATCCTGTACAAGATGACACGCTTCTGGGTCGGCCCGCACGCAAGCAACTACACAACCACGCGCGGCACGCTCACCTTCTTCTGTATGCCCCTCCCCCGTGCTGCCCTCCCCGCGAAACCTACTGACCCAGCACACCCAGCCATCGTCTCCTTCCTCATGCTCGGCGCAACCTTCTGCGTCGGCGTCCGCTGCATGACCTTCTTCGGCCGCGGCCTGAAGCAGGCACACGAGGGCGCGCCCGAGCGGAGGCGCGCCAAGCTCGCCCGCGCCGCGAGCGAACGCGGGGAGGACAGCGGGGAGAGCGCCTTCGCCTTCGGCCTCGGGGAGGGGAAGCAGCGCCCTGGCCAGCAAGTGGGCGTGCCGCTCGAGGAGAGGATGTCGATTGACTAGCGTTCTTGCGGCTGCTCTGCGGCTGCTCGAGGGTCCTGGTCCAGGGCTGCGCTGGCCCCCCCCCCCCCCCCCACCTTCGGAGAGCCGCACATGCCGGATCAAGCCGAGGAACAGACATTGTAGGATACACCTTGACGGCGCTGCGCCATGGCCGCGCGCATACAGTATACCTGGCGGATGATTCCCCTCGAAGGCCCTTTGAACCCTTCGATGTTTTCTTGATTTCTCCATTTTCACTCCTCCATCCCGATCTCGATCTCGACTTGCGTAGCTACCTAATGAAAGCCCGGCTCCTCCGGGCGTCGGGCCGCTGTATCAATGGAATACAATTCTCGGTCTGAGCGGGCGGGATGGCTTTGCAGGCACTCCGAACGGGGTTGGTTCAGTCTAAAATCTAAGGCCGTTGCTGGGCAGTCCACCGTCGTTGCTTTGGGAAATATCCTATGTGGTTCCCTTGCAAGAACAACCAGCCTTGTTGCGGTCTGATCAATGTCGTCAAATTCAAGAGTAACTTACGCACCCAATGTCGTTGCTTTCAATAGTTACGGCCAACTGGAACACTTGTCATTCCTGTACCGCCCCAGCCTCTCCGGTCCTTCCAGTAACTTAACTACCGGCGTTCAACATCCTCATTCTCAAGAACTGCCAATGTTGCCGATTCACGAAGCGCCGTCGTTGCTTTCCATAAACGTACAATGTGGCTGACAATCCAACGTCGCTGCCTTCGAACCGAGTCCACCAGTGTTGCGGTGTCACGGGGAGTACAGCACAGTATTCACTGGCATTGCTTTGACTTACGACAGAGCTCAAGATCGTTGCGTCGCACGGACGTCCGATGCTGCCACTGTACCGTGCAACGTCTTTGCTCCTCAAAGAGAGTTCGATGTCGTTGGACATCAATGTCGTTGTGCAATCAGTGTCGTGGAGCAATCAACGTCCTCCGCGCTACTGTAGTTGGTTTGCTTCCGCGGTAGGCATGTGCTTCCGCGTGGGGGTTTGGCGCGGTGCCCTCGCCTCAGGCTGTCCGTCACTGCGGCCCTCTTGCGTCAACTTCACAACGTCAATGCGCACCCCTGGCATGCCTCGGGCTACAACATCTTTGCATCAGTACACACCGGTTGGGACCAAACCGACGTCTAAGCCACGCCTGCGGGTTTCCGGCTCAGCGTTGGCAAGCTCTTCGAGAACGTACTGTAAGGCGTAACCGGACCAAGGCTGCCCAATTCAGAAGCTGCTGACTGCTTGGAACCGCTTTGGAGCTGGCGTGCTCGTCGTGGCACGGGGTAAGTTGCTGGGACAGTGCTGCAATTACTCTCGCTGGGCCGCCTACCACAGCACTGGTCATCATCAACCCGGTATCCACCCTCTGCGCTTTGTCGCTGCTCTGCTCTGCCAGTACAACGCGTCAGAAACACCCATCACAACCCGCAGGCTACAGCACGGCGCTCCGTCAGCCTTCTTCTCAAGAGAGCACTGTAATAAGGAAGAAGTTAACTTGACGTACAAGATCAACAACGTCCTCTGCCGCCTCCAACAGGCAGTCCGCGTCCGCCAGCGGGTTCTCGCCCACTTCAACAGCCGCGTCGACACATGCCAGGCCGGTAGGTCCGAGCGCTACTGCGCACTCTGAGAACTGGTGTCAGGTGCTCGTCGACATGGAGTAGAACGGGTGGGAAAGGCGTACTGAGGAGGCTGCAGCTTCTTGCCACGGGAAGTTGTAGCGTCCGTGCGCGGGGGAGGGCGGTGGGGAGGGCTAGCGCACTGAGCGCCATTAGGGACAGGGAGAGGGGAAGGAGGATGCGGAACTGCATAGTTTGCGGAAGCTGGGCGCGCTGGGGTGAGGAAGAGGAGTGTAAGAGGGAAAGAGACGTGGAAATAGTGGCAAGGGAGGGACGGGGGGCAGAGACCGGCTGCTGCTGAGGATTGGCGGCTAGACGAAAAGGTTCAGCTTATATACCTGCCATTCACCATGACGCTCCAGGTCGCTGCTGTACACTGTATGTACCCAGCATGGTCGGTCACATGGGTATCAGCATGACCCCGAGCGTCGTTGAGCACAACCAGATCTGGGGCCAAGGGGATTCCGAGCCACTGAGAGAGACCGCCCAAGCGTACGCAAGGTCCAGCAACCCGTTGTTCAGCAGTGCAATTGCTGAACGCATCGGTCACACGAGCGGGGCAATGTAGAGGGTGTTGTCGAACAGAAGTTGCCAGCGCGTGCGGGAGGCAAGGCAACCATGGTTGGCGTTGTGAGGGCACGTGATCCATGAGAAAACGGCGCGACCGCACTGGCAATGCGGTTTCCATCATTCAACAGCTCGGGGAGCTTGATGCTTCTTCCGATGAGCCCTGTCCACAATACAATACATTGCAGCATCACCACCGCATCCCCGTGCCCAACATCCTTAACCAGCCGACCTCTCACTGCGACGCCGGCTTGACCACAACACCCAGTTCTTCGACCACAGCAAGCGGACAGTCGACGTTCCTCAGGAACTGTCTCCCCACGAGCACGGCATCGGCCCTGCCTCTTGAGGTACGCCTCCGCCTGATTCGCCCTGGTGATCAGGTCTCCTGTGCCGATCGACAGCCCCGGGAGCGCCCTTCGTATGCTCCACGAAACCGACCTGGTACCCGAAGCGGACGCAGGTGTGCGTCCCGACTCCCGGGTCAACCAATAGACAACAACCATGCCTGGATTCGGTGTGCGGTCAGCGGTCAGCGGCGCTTGATGCTGCCAGCGAACTCGGGGTCCACTTGAGACTCCAGAGCTGCCCCCAGCTGCATTTCCAATGTTTCAGGCGGAAATTACTCTAAACGGCAAGACAATGACAGGGTGGAGCCACGCGCATGCCGCAGAACAGAGCCTAAGGGAAAGAAGTATCCTACAGCACGGGTCAGCAGAGGGGGCACTCAGTCGAACGCTCCTCGTCACTGCAGAGAACAAGGATGTAAGATTACGGTGATAGGATATACATGCATAGTGTACAATGCTTGATCAAGAGATCATTTTATCGCACGGGCACGCTGCTTCCGACCAAGAGGAGGCCGAAGCGCGGGCTGGGCTTGACGACATCCAGTGGATTACCCACATCGGCGTCTATTGCTTGTGTTGGCGGTCCCAAGCCGAACAATTCCGGCTTTTTCGACGCGCCCAGTAAGGGCGCGAAGAGAACTTGAGTGCGCTGGCGCTGCGTCGAGACAGAAGCTGCGATGGTGGAACTGAGCTCATCTGAGGAATGCGATGACGACGACGCGACCGCTTCGCGAAGACGGTTCAGGATGGTGGCGAGCTTGTTCCCCTTCTTCGGCGAGGTCCTGCTCGTCAGCCCCGCGACAAACCCGACATCAAACAGCGCCTGCCCTGCAATCTTCTGGTCAAAGGTGTCCACCTCAGCCAGTGCTTCCGCGATTTCGGACTGGTACTCCAGCAAAAGCCTGTTGACGACGTCCTCGTGTCCTCGCTGTGTGCCTGCAATACCTAGCTGGACAACAGACTGCTTGAGGGAAAGAAGGGATTGGACCAAAGCGGCAGAAGGCTGAGAAGGGATATCGGAGAATATTGCTGACAAACACAATCAGTACACGGCAACAATGTAATGCTGGCTAGGCTTACGAAGCGGAACATGGCCCCACTGTTCCTTCGAAATCGGGCCAAACTCGTTCAATGCCTTCTTCACCGCCGCCTTTCGCCATCTTGCTAGGGATGCTCGATGCACATCATCGAACTCGCCCTGACTGTCCAGGAAAGCTTGTAAGGATGTCCGACCGAAAGCAAGGTCAGGCAGCAAGCTCGACGATTCCGAGACGATGGATGCCAGTCGACCAACAAAGGAGATAACGTTGACAGAAGCCTCATCTGTGTCCGTGGTAAGCAGAGGCACCAACGGAGACGGTCTAGTCGACATACCCAAGTCCTCGCCTTCTGCTCCCTCCTCGACCACTAGCACTCTCAGCCTGTCTGCCAACCTTCGACAGGTCGAACTCGCAGCGGGCATGTACTCGTCCAGAAGCTGGTTTAGCTGCTGCGTCTCTCCGCCATCGCTCAGCGTTTGGAAGTCCGCCCGTAGCTCCTGGGCCTTCAGCTCGAGCACCGCCAATACCGACTGAACGAGCGGAGTGCGGCCCTTCGCTCGATGTTGCAGCGCCGTGTGATATCTCCGGAAGGAGTTGAGCGCGATGGTGGAGTTGGCGGCCGAAATTGGTGGAACAGATGGTAAGGAAAGATCGGCAGCAAAGAAGAATTCGAGCGGCTTGACATCCGCCTGACTGTCCTGCGCTCCGGCTCGGATGAGTTTTGTAGCCCGCTCGAGTTCGAGTTCTGCAGCCTCCTCCAGACTCTCCAGCCTCGCTTTCCACACCTCCGTGGCCCGAGCCTTGCTGCTGCGTTCGATCCACGCCCGCAGCCCTCTCCGATCCTCCTCTCTGAACTGCTCGTCCTTCGCGATCCGGTCCATCACAAACTTCCGCACATCCCAAATCTCCTTGATACTGTCCAGTACCTCCATCCAGCGTTTTGAGTGCTCCTCGAGCGTGGTGATGCACGCGTTGAACCACTCGCGCGTCTTTTGCCGCAGCGCGGTCGGTTGCAGATGGTTAAGGGGCGAGGAGGTATCGATGTATGGTTTGAAAGACTGGATAGCTGATGGGAGAAAACGGAGGAGCAGCTGTGCGGAGGGGAAGGAGCGGAGCATCAGAGGTGTCGTGAGCTGCGACTTGCTCGCTAGCGGCTTGAGCGATTCGTTGCGAGGTAGAGGGGATAGGATCGACATTGAAATGGATCCGAGCGGGGCTCCAGGCGATATGGGCGTAAGCGCAGAGCCATCGCCATCGTCGGCGGATTGGATGTTGTCCATCATCTCCTCGATGAGGGGCATCGTCTGTCCATCTTCTGCACCGAACACGTCGCGCACCATACCCAATGTGCCCGATATGAGTTCGAGGGCCGCGCTTGCCGCGTTCTTCACTTGCTGAACGATCTCCACTCGCCGGAATGCTACCGGCTGGGAAGCGATGCCGAGCCCAGGGGTGCTGGGCTCCGCGTCAGGCTCGGTCTCGAGGATGGGCGTGTCGTTCGTTAGCTGAACAGAGAGCGCCCTGCTCCGCTGAGAGAGGAAGAGGGACAGGGTATCGGACAATGGTAAGGTATCGAGGAGGAGAATGGTTATGAGCGTCTCGCTGAGCGCTTCTGGTGTTTGGTCGGGTTCTCGCAGCGACTGCGTTGCTCGCTGGGATATTTGGGAGCGGAACTGGCTCACGGTGTCCCATTGTCGCTGCATGATCGGAAATTGACCCTGATGGAACATCAGCATCGCGATGGCATGATTAAGCGCATGTACGTACGAGCACATCAATCCCCAACCGCGCCCATCTCGTCTGGTCCGCTTCCTCATCCTCATCATGCTGCACCAGCGCTCTGTACACGACACGCGAGAGTAGGTACAGCCACGCTGCATGCAGGTGCTTTTTCCGTTCGAGCAGGCGCCACAAATGTTCGGGCGCGTCGAGCATGAGCTTGAGGTGCGCGGAGAACTGGTGTAGCACAGGGAGCTGTGCGTCTGTTCGCGAGTGCACATCAACAGCGTATTCGAGGAGTAGACGGCCAAAGACGCACCGACAACAGAATACCGGCGTGAATGCGCACCCTTGCGCTTGTCGCGGTTCGCCATCTCCTCCGGGTTGACGCTGCACAGATGCTTCATCTCAGTGAGGGAGCTGCGCACGTGCCGCGCGCTTTCCGCAATGGAGATGATGCTCGTCGACGCCTGAAGGAGGTCGCGGTATCTCTCCCTGGCCAGACCTTGAGCACATGCGCTTCCAGCCGAAGTATATGCACCTACCCGACCATAAGCCTCAGCTCCTCCTGTTTAGCATCCGCGTCGTTCCTGCCCAAGTATCAGCCGCGCTGTTGCATACAGGCAGAGAAGACCGAGAGAAAGAACAGGACATACTTGAGCTTGGTCCGGATAGCCTTCACCTCCGGCACCGTATGCTTCACGAACACCTCGTCCGGGTCCATCCCTTCCTCTGGCTTCCAGCTGCGCGTGAACTGGAAGCCCTCCGCCCCCGCGCCAGCAGTATTGGGGGACCGGGCGGTCGCGAGCCCCGGCGATATCGCCCCGGCGTGGCCGTGGCCGTTCATCTTCCTGTTCATGTTCGGACTGCGCGCATGTATGATGCCCAGCGCGTTGCCCGAGACCGCACTTGCGGCGGCCGTCGCGGTCGCGGTCGCGGGCGCCGTCGTAGCGCTCCCATTCTGCGCCGCGGACAGCTTCGGCGGGGGAGGGATGGAGATGGTAGGCTTGGCCCTGCGATGGCGGGACATCGCGCGAACTTGCCTGCTCGGCCAGGCGGTCGAGCGGTGAGGGGTGGTGCGTGCGGGGTGCGGGGTGCTGGGTGCTCGGAGATTAGGGACGGCGAGGCGCACGTCTCCTTCCCTGATCCTTGAGCGGCGGGCTCGAGGGCATAGCCACTGCTTCCTGCGCGCAGCACGGTTCGGAACGCCGAGCAGTGTTACTCTCTCACTCACCCACGCCCCGGCCGGAGTCGCCCGCACTGCAGACAGTGAGACGGCAGAAGTACAGAGGAAAGCTTCAATATGTTCCTTCGACCGTTGCGCATGCCTAGATCGATCTTGCCCCTCACCTCAAGTGGGGCAAAGTGGAAGCTGCACCACAAGACAAGTGATAACTTAGCATGCAGCTATTCAATATCAATAAGTTACACAAATATGCAGTACTTTCACTTTAGCGTCTCTTCCAACGAAGGACGCTGCTGGTTCCATGGGCAAGGAAAGGGTATTGCAGCACGCTGGTGCATTCGTCCGCCCAAAGTAACCCGACACTCGAACCGCCCCTCCGCATCATTAAGATCCCCTCCTTCCCAACCCCACGTCACAGTTGCCAAAGGGAGGGAGGCGCTACGCCTTCTCGCCCTTCCCCTTCTCCGCGCTCGTACCCATCTCCCCCGCCCGCGCCATCGCCTCCGCCTCCTGCTCCCTCGCCTCCCTCTCCTCCCTCCACCTGCCGCCCCACCGCCTCACCGCCTCCAGCGCCAGCGCCCCGAGCGCCGTCATGGCCGCGAGGATGGTCATAAACCAGCCCGTGCCGATGTTGTTGATCGCGGTGGGCGTGATGGCGGACACCAAAGCACCGGCGAACATCCGGCAGAGGTTGTGCACGGCCACGATGCTCGCGCTCTTCCCCGGGACGGCCTCGCTGTAGTAGGCGATAATCGGGGAGTTGGCAAGCTGCAGGCCGATGCAGAAGAGGAATATGCCGATCAGGGGCACGAACCAGAACTGGTTCGTCTCGATCGTCCAGCCGTAGATGAGCAGGCCGATCGGGCAGAAGGGCACGCCGAGCCAGGACACGCGCAGCCGCACCTCCGGCCGGTACGCGTCGCCCATCGTCTTCTTCGCGTGGATCACGACCATGTCGCTGAGTTTCCCGCTGGTGACACTGCCCATTATCTGGCCGAGGCAGCCAGCGATGAATACGAGCCCGATGGAGATCTGCGAAAAGTCGTACGGGTCCGCAGCGTACTCGTAGGGGATGTTGGTCGAGTAGGCGAACGTGCACGAGAAGCAGATGCTGATGTACATCGTTGTGAGGCCGATGGGCGGGAAGGCGAGGTACTGCAGCGAGTGCAAAGGGTGCACGCAATGATTCCACGTCTCCTTCCCGAGCACGCTGTACCACTTCTCGGTGCTTCTCGGAGCGGGGTCGGCGCTGGACGGCGGGGGTAAGGCGCGCGCAGCCGCCTGTCGGGCTTTGAGCGCGACGGACGTCTCGGGGAGGAGCACGAAGAGCATGATCCACATTGCGACTCCGTAGAGGGCGAGGAACCAGGCGATGGCGTGCCACCCGCGCCATTGGACGAGGAGGCCGCCAAAGATGGGGGCGAGTAGCGGGCCCAGGTTTGGGCATACGTAGTACACGCCGAAGGCACGGCCGCGCTGGTGCGGGTAGAAGATGTCCGAGAGCGTCCCAGCGCCGACACTGTAGTGGGTCAGCTGCTGCATTCCGAGCGAAAACGGTTTTGCGCACCTCTGCGCTGTGGAGCTCCCCACTGCCTGCAGGAAGCGCAGGCCGATAACCACCCCAATGTCGGTCGCCCGCGCGAGCGCGACGGAGGAAATGACGAAGATGATGGTGGTGAAGATGTATACCGGTCTCCGGCCGTATCGTTCTGAGAAGTAGGCGTGCCACATGGGGCACGCGCCCAGGGCTAGGAGGAAGACAGTGCCTTCGGAGGATCAGCGGCATTCAGGGTCCCAATGTCAGAAACACGCACTAGTCATGTTCACGTCCGTCTTGCTCGTGTGAAGCGTGTTGAGCATAATGGTGAACGCGGGCAGGAATGCGTTGCCCACGAAGGGCGCTGCGAGGGTGACGATGGAGACGACGAGAAGGATGGTGACCTTTACGGCCATGCTGTATCGCTTCGGGTCCTGCAGGACGGGGAAGACTGTGCCGATGTCGATCCATCTGCGTGTGGCGAGCTCGAGCCGCTCCTGCTCTGGCGGGTGGGGTGTGCTCGCCGGTGCTGCAGCTGCAGGCGGGGGAGTGGATGCCTTGTCAACAGGCTTCTGCTTCTGCTTCTGCTTCTCGCTGACGGGGGAGAGGGAGACGGAGGGCGGGCGGGGGGAGCGGTGCGAGCCCTTGCTGCTCGGCGGGCGGGTGGAAGCGGGCGGGGGCACGGCGGGAAGGCTGGGGAGCGCGACGGCTGTTGATGACGGGCCTGCGGTGGGGGAGTCGCCCTTGTCCGACTCGCTTGAGCTGCGACACTCGGGCGTGGGGTCGGACATCCTGTGTTGGCGTGCTGGGTAGGATGGAATGGGGAGGATGGGCCGGGGGAAGGAGGGCGTTATATGCTGTTATTGAGCGGTGAGCATGAGCAGCGTCGGCAGGGGCGAAAGCGCGTCGGCAGGGCGTGGGGAGGAGGGCTATAAATGCCTTGACCTGGAGCGCAGACGTGCCGGCCGGGAGAAGAAGGACGAGGCGGGGCCGTATATGCTCGTTAGGGCGAATCGAGGCTCGTTCGCATGCAGGCGGCGTGGGTCATGCCGAGCGGCTCGGGCGGGTGGGAGGGAAGGGAAGGGGAGGGGGAAGGGGAGGGAAGGGGCAAGAGCAGGGAGCGGGAGATAGAGGGTGGATCAGGGTGAGATCGAGGGCGCGGGGGAGCCGGGCGTGCCGGGGCTGCCTGCTGGGTGCGGCCTTCTGGCCTGGTTCTCCCGGCTGCCGAGTGCGCGGCGGGTGAGGTGGGCAAGACGCCGGCTTGCCCCAGCCGGAGGAAGAAGAGGAAGAAGCGCGGAAGGGGAAGCGCGAGGAGGGTGAGGCAACGATGGACAGAGCAGGAGGAGCCGGAGCTGGCTCCCACCTGCAATATTATTCATACGCTCACGCTTGCCGGGCGTGAGGGCCCTCGCGGGCATGCATGCATGCCGCGGCAGGGATGCCGGGCTGATACTAGATGAATTCCGCTGCCTTGCGTGGGTGGCCTGGCGGTCGGGAAGGGTTGAATGCCCGGGAGAGGATGGCGTTGCTATCGGCGCGTGAATCGAATGTGAGCCGTCCTAGTCCTCGGCCGTCCGCTGGCTGCTGGCGGCCTGCCACTGCTATCGATCGCCCGGTGTCTCCAGCGTGTGCGTGTGTCTGACGTCCAGCGCGCCCATTGAGATCGACGGAAAAGAAGACGCAAGCGGAGCCGGAGCCGGGCCTCCAGGTGGAGAGTCGATGGGCCGGGTCGTCCAGTCGTGTTGGGCAGTTTCCTCCGGCGCGCAAGGGTGGACGTCCCTCTCCGTCTCCGTCAGAAGACCGCCGTTCTCAGTGGCTGTTCACGGCACCGGCACGCAATGCACGCTCGGCACGCCACACCCTTCACCCACTGATGCGCTCACGAGGCTTCCCGCAACGCAACGAGAAGCATTCCAAAACGTCAGACGCCCACTCTCTCGGGTCCCCAGAACGTGCGTCACCACCACCAGTACCCACCCACCCACCCACCTACCTATGTACGCACAAAGCCTTCCTTCCTTCGTTCGCAGCACACCCACTCCACCCAGCTCCCCACCGCACACCCGAGCCTATCTCCCCCTTCCTCCCGCACAAAGTGTCTCGGCAGCCCACCCGCTCGGCACGCCCGGTTCCAAATATAGCTCCCATCGGCACGGCACGGCACGGCGGCCCCCCGCACCGTTCCATCAATTCGAACTCATTCCAACTTGAAGCTGCACCCTGACCTCGCTCGCCCAGCACCAGCTTGTTTGACCGCTATCGCCCTCGCTGCCGGTCGCGTGCATCAGACTCCGCTCCAAAGGCCTGGAGCGAGCCTCTCCGTCTTCCCGGCTGAGTTCAAGTGCCACTCAGATGTCAGATCTAAGTAGTGCTCGGCAGGATGCCGAGCTCTAACACGGCATCTCGGCGCACTCTGTGCGGGCAAGCCAAATGGCGATCAGCGCGTCATTTTCCGTGTTTGTCCCACAAGTGATGATGTAGCAATCTCGCGCGATCCTGCAACAAATAGTGTTATGATTCAGCTGGCCAAGCTTCGGGCGTATACTACTGTGAGCATCAACACGATCGAGACTGTCCATTGATTTGTCTGCGCACCTGCGGCATGCCTGCTCGGCATCGACAGCGACAGAACGACGTGCGCTTTGCAGCTCGCATCGTGCATCTTGCATCAAGTCGTGCCGACCGCATCACCTTGGCGTTTCATCCTCCACTCCCAAGTCGCCGCATCGCCGCAAGCCTGAGCGAGATAACGACGCGCTAGTCAAGGGACCTAGCATTCCCGCTCTGCAATAACTCAATCAAGTAGTTACAAATGAATATCAGCTTCAGAGTGAGAACGCGCCCGCCGCTCGGCGAGAAGCCCGCACTCAACTCGTACAAAGCACGATCGCGGAGAGATTGCGCGAAGCCAGTGGCGCGGGTTTTCATCTAAGTACTTACTGTAAGTTCACCGTACCTGCGGGTTCCTGCGCCGCTGGGGCCCGGGCCACGGCGCCGGCGCCGTGGGACGGTTCAACCTTGACTATTGCGATGCGATGGGACCCTTGCGCAGGCCATGCCACGACCTTGCGAGGCCGGTACGCCGGAGCTGAGCCTACACCCACTCTGGACATAATAATGATTGAATAACTTAATTAGCAGCGCTTGTGCCTGCGATGGCGCCTCTCCTTCCTCTCAACCGCGGCCGGGCGATGGGCGGACAAGCATCGAATCGCAGAAAGAGATACAGTAGGGACGGCAGGGCCCACACGCGCGCGTCGGCCGCGCCGGGAATGCAAAGGAGACTGAGCCCTGTTCCAGAGGAACGACGAGCGCAGGGCGGCAGATGGCGAAATCTGCCCTGGCCCTGACAAATCTGCTGGAATGGAGAGTTGAGTATAATAATGGATGATTCGAGAGGTATGCCGCGAGGGCGCTTAGATTGGACGCGGGCGCTTGGCTGGCGAGCGGCACGCGACTCGGATCGGCCCGTCTGAGGCGCATATATGCGCTGAGGACATGCACCACGGGTGCTGCGCCTCTTCGACTCTTCGGACTCGGCATGCAGCTCGCACACCCCCGACCGGCACCGGCAACAAAGGTCTAGATCACGATTTCATTAATTAATTGACTCGTAAGGTCACACGTGCCGAGGGCACATTGTGGAGAGAACACCGCGAACAGGCAGCGGAAAGACACCCTTCCGCACAGCGGAGACCAGAGTTCGAGACGACAAGACGACAAGACGACAGGACAGCGAGTAACATGAGATAGAAACGTGAGAGGCTTGGAGTATTTCTTGGCCGGCGGGGCCGGGCTTTGCTATGCGTTGTGGTTTGGTTGTTGTGGTTGGTAGATACGATGCTTGAGAGATCTGGCAAGAGCCTGGAGTGAGACGGATGGAAGGAGGGCCGAGAGGCGCATTAATGTGACTCGAGTACAGTCTTTTTGGAGTTGGTGGTCGATGCCCAGAATGTATAAAGCCGACCGTGCTTAGAGATCGTGCGGCCCATATCGAATGATTCGAGTGGCTCAGTACTGCGGCATGTTGAACGCCTTCCACTCGAGCCTGAAAGTATTCGACGCCTCGCGGATGACGAGGAGGATGCTCTTGGGGAGAACGCTCCAGATGCTGTCGACTACTGCCACCACCACCAGGTCAGCTTGCGCGGACTGGACCCCGGGCCGGAAGGCTGCTTGCCTGGTGCGGGCGGGGGCGGCATGCCCCTGTTCGCTGCGCGGCGGGCCTCGTACGCCTCCTTCTCCCTCACGGCAGCCTCGTACCCGACGCACAGAGGGCAGGGGATCGTGCACCCGCACTGGCTAAGGGCTTTGGAGAACCTGCGGCGACGCCACGTGTCAGAGAAGCTGCGAAATTGCCAAATGCGGACAGATAACTCACCCCGCCTTGCCGCACCCGGCGCACTTGGTCCGCTTCCCGTGACAGACCTGGCAGTTCTGCATGAACCGGCTGCGGAACGTCTCCCCATCGAGGACCTTGACCCGGCCGCGCGCCGCCTCCTGCAGCCAGTTGATGGAGCCAGCAGGGCTGCGCTGATACCCGGGCTTCGGGCCGGACCGATACCGAGGATCCATGCGGATCACGTCCGACTCGCAGTGGATGTCGTTCCTCTCGTAGCCGTACGCGTCGTACGTCGGATAGCGGATCTCGACCGCGCCTGACTCGGGGTCGACAGACTGCACCACGAACGGCGCACCAGAGCGCATGCGGGAGTCGACGCCGGATGCATCGCGCTCCTCGAGATCCATGTAGAAAACAGTGCCCTCGCGCATGAACCGGCGGAGCAGAGAGGGGGAAAAGGTGGAGAGGAACCATTTGTTGAGCGAGAGCACCTTCAGGCACTCCTGAGGAGGTAGCTCATCAATGACGCCGTACAGAACATCCGCCGGGAGGGAAGCCGGCGCGCTTTGGGGCATGTATCGGGGTGCCATTGTGTTGCGTGAGATAGACGTGAGATGAGATGAAGACCACGAGGAAATGGACCGAGAGCTGAGGAAAGTGGCAGGCGGAAAGGGGATAATTAGCTGAAACGTGACATGATCGTTAGGAGCGTAGCGCAGCAATACAGGGGACGCGACTCACGGGAGACCTTTGTGAGCGACACCGCCACAGAAGTTGGACGAAGCACAGAAGAGCGGTGCGTAAGAGATGCGGCGCTGGGTGTGATTCGATCGTCGTCGAGAGGGACGATGAGCAGTCGAGGGCGGGTAAGTGCAGGGTGATTAGTGGGTTGTGGGAGGTGTCGATGATGCCCACATCCGCCTCTTAAGTAGACATTCGGCGGCGGCCTCGAGGCAGAGGCAAATGCGACTAGTGTTGCGAGCTTCTCGCGAATTTCAGCACTGCCGCTGCGGCAGGATCAGTGCCCGTCACCGCCAGCACGACCCCGGTTTGGCGGCGTGGACGGGTGGGCCGTCAGCTGTACAAAGGCGCGAAGCCACCCGGAAAGCGGATTGGCGTGCAGATCGCCCGCGGCTTTCGCCCAGCGAGTCCCCGTTGCGGTCGAGGCTGGCTGGGATAGGGGTGACCCAAACGCTTCCTGCCATTGTCGCGCTTGACCTTCTTGGGCATCACATGCTTCCCCCTCTAACGTCACACATTGCTTCCGCTCAGGGACAGAACCCGTTTCTCCCCCCTTCTTCATTGTGCTCTCCTCCTTCCCTGCCATTGTACTCTCTCCTCAACGCCGAACCTGCTCGCTCTCCGAGATCTGCCAGACGTCGCTATAGTAACATGGCCGTTTCTGCTGGAACACGAGTCCCGATGAGGCTGTCGGGTCAGATACGGCAGGAACGGGACCGCGCGCTGCCCGAACGGCGGGGTGCGGGTCGCCGAACGTGCTGCATTCATCGACCTGCGACACTCCGGACTGTCACAATGTCATTGATAATCCCCTTACAACCAATGTCAACGGATGTTGTGCTTTTGGTATCTCCTTAAGATTGAATCGATCATATCGTCTGGCGCCTTCAGAGCAGGCGACTTGTCACAGGGTCACAACGTCGCTCTTCAGAGCTGAGTCCGAACGACGATCTCTGAAAGCATACGAGTTCTCTTCCATCGACTGTTCGACGACCGTGGATGACAATCGACAATCATGCTCATGAATCGGCTCATCGGATAACGTGTTCCGTCGCAGAACATTCGACATCCCGTCATGTGCGGTCCCTGCTGCCCTTGCCTTCGTCTCCTTGTCAACGGCCTCTATCATCAACGTTTCTCGTGAAACACCTCATCATCAACTTGAACAATGGCTTATCATCAAAATCAAGGGTAGCAACAATCTGGAGACATCCGCAAGCGAACCGAGTCGTCATCCCGCACCACATCCCCTGGCCAATCAGGCTCGAGTCCCGGGACCCTGTCGTTGGACAATGGCCAGGCACCCCGAGCGCTTCGTCATTGTCCTCACGCTTCCGCCACATGCGGGGAAGGCGCTACCCTGACCTTTCCTGTCCAGTCCATTCGAGCCCTTAGCGACCGCCCCGGCTCGCAGCCCGGAGCCCCCGTCATCAGCGCGGTAGCGTCGGCGAAGGCACGGAGACCGAGCGCGCGGATCTGCGGAGGCCTGGGCGGGGCGCCGTTTTGCCTGTTGCGGCCCGGCGATGACGCGATGTCCCGAGAGAAACTGGGGGAGGCAGAGGCAGAGGCGCCATTGTCTCGATCTGCCAGTCGGAGGTGGGCCGGAAGCCGCGTTGCCCGTTGCCTTGGTGCTCTGGGAGGAACATCGTTGTTGGTATGTACTGATGTACTATACTGCATCAGCAGCTCGCTCACGTTTTGATCGGAAAGTACAAGTGCCTTTGTTGCATAATCTGGCAGTTGGAGATGAGACAGTCCATGCTGTCTGAGCATATTGTCGTGTTCCGTTTCACCCAGTGCAGGTGCTATCGGTGCCGTAATCCTACCGTCATGTTGGTCAACGACGAAACGACATGTCCATTTCCTATCCTGACGCGCTGGGATTGAATGCCGTCGACAGAGTCGAGTTCAAAAATATGATCTGGATCTCCTACAGGCACATGTACTCGACCGAAAACAGACATGCTACCGATTCTCATGTCGTGCACGACGGTGTGCGTATCATGTGGCCCACCCTTCCTTTCCATTTGGTTTTCCAACTTCCGCTGTCAACCCCGCCGTGAAGCTCAACTCCCTCGGGAGGTATCATATTGCGCTGCAACATCCTGGGAAAGGTCGGCCTCCGCTGATTCAAGCACTGCTGGCGGTACTGGAGCTGAAGCCGCAAGAACTGGCAGCCCACTTACAAACGCTGACCAATAGTGGAACAGCAGCTGGACGAGCTGTTGGACGAGTACACGGTTCAGCCTCTCCAACGTGGGCCTATAGGTCGAGAGTTGATTGTCGGGATAGGCGAGGACTTGGGTATGTCCGAGCAATCCTCTTTCTTTGGTACATGTGCTAATCACGCAGGTAGACGAAGCTTCTACGAACGTGAGCTCTTTGGTGCCGTACGTTGCATTTAGCTGTGCATATTTACAGAGTTGGATCACCTGGGCCAACGACGTTCATCGGGAAAAAATGAGCGGTGGGAGGATACCCCGCTTTGTGAGCCGTGTCTTCAAGGAACCATGAGTATGAACTGACACAGCTTGATAGCCGTCATATCTTGCATTCTGTCTCATCCTTCCGCCCCGCCAGTTTAACCCTTCCTCTCCCTCAAACAATCCGCCTTTCAACTCGGCATGTCAGGGACAAAGGGAGCACACGTCGTCGTCGTCGTCGTCGCCGGTCTGCTGCTGGAGTACCGGTCTGAATGGCGGAAGCACTTTCCGAGATGGTCAGCTTCGACCAACAGATTGCCGCGCAGGCGCTGTATGACGTGGAGTCCATTACAGTGCTGATAAGCAAGAGCACACCTAAGAAGGGGAACAAACTCGCACCCATTTTCGACCGCCTTCGAGAAGCGGTCGCGTCGTCGTCGTCGCGCTCGGCATACGAGCTCAGCGATCCCAGCCTCCGTCATGACACAGCGCCAGCGCAGGCAAGTCCTCTGTTGCTCCCCTGCTGGGCACCTTAAGAAGCCAGAGCTGTTCGGCTTGGCCCCTGGGTCCTCCCCCACAAGCGATCGATACCGATGCGGGAAACCGCTCGAAGTCGTCCAGCCGAGTCCACCATTCGGCCTGATTTTAGTCGGGAGCAGTGTCCCGGTGCGGTAAATTGATCTGAATCAAGCATTGTACATTATGCATGTATCATATCACCATAATTCTCTATCCTTGGCCTCTCCTACTTCCGAGCGAACACCCGCGCTTCATGTGCTGACCCATGTACGGATATTGCCTCCTCGCTTTGGTTCTGATCTTCCGTAAGCCCTTGACACGTCGTTTTCGAGCCGCCCACTATCTCATCTCAATCCGAGCCCTCACTCGACCTCCGAAATTCCTAGCAGCATCGTTCCACGGCTTATTGTATTCTCGACACAGGAAAACTGACACGTCGAGAGCCAGAGAGCTATGACCTAAAGTGGTACTGTGCCAGCAACGCGTCGCGCCGGTTCAGGCAAAGGGTTCCTCGCGAGAATGAGCCGCAGCGGCATCAATATCTTTCCGATAGCGTCATCGTCTTACAAACGCAATCCCTTAGTAAGTGCCAAAGCCACCTGGCACAAACGTATCCTCCCGGCCCGGAAACACTACGGGAGACCCTATAAAAGCAGACAACGATGCTCCGTCAATGCCCCAAATTCTCATTCGTCGCGGCGGCGCTTGTCTTCTCACAATTTCTGTGTCCTTACGATGGCTACCAACGGGATCCACAAGGAAGAATTATGGCTCAATCCTCGTGTTGAGGATGCGGACCAGTTCTATCCCAAGAACGAGCCTGTCCAACCTGGCGAGGCTTTCCCTGCGGTAAGACGAGTCTGCAGTGGCTGTTTCCGTTTAGCGCTGAACAAAGCACAGACTCAGTATCCCCAGAATACTACTCTCCCCATTCTATTCCAGCCGTTGAAGATCCGTTCGGTGGACTTCAAGAACCGTATCTGGGTTGCTCCTATGTGCATGTACTCGAGTGATAATGGACATGCGACCGACTTCCACCTAGTGCATCTTGGTGTGAGGCATATTTCTTTCTATTGCTTACCTACAGCTTATTGGGATGCAGTCTATGGCGCTGCGTGGCACTGGTGCTATTATCGTTGAAGCGACAGCCGTCCTTCCGGAGGGACGAATCTCCCCGGAAGACGCGGGCCTATGGACAGACAGCCAGATAGAGCCGCTCCGCCGCATTGTCAACTTCTGCCACGCGCAGGGGACGAAGATTGGCATTCAGCTTGCTCATGCTGGACGGAAGGCATCAGCCTATGCGCCTTGGGTTCAGAGGAAGCGCGATGTTTTCGCGAAAGACAAAAATACCGCTGCGACTGTCGCGGAGAACGGATGGCCCGATGAAGGTAAGACGATACGTCTTCGTCTACTCATGCGCCTCACCATCGTATAGTTGTCGGTCCTTCCGATATCAAGTACGACGACTCGTATGCGCAGCCGAAACCACTTACCAAGACCGAAATCGACGAGGTGGTCGAGGCGTTTGGTGCCGCGACCGAACGTTGCAAGAAGATTGGCTGTAGGCGCCGTCTTTGTATCATTGTATTTTCATTCACTGATAACCATAACTCAGTCGATTTCATAGAGATACATGGAGCTCACGGATACCTGATCCACTCGTTTGTTACTCCCCTCGCGAACAACCGGACAGATGAATACGGCGGATCCCTCGAGAACCGCATGCGCATGCCGCTTGCTGTAGCCAAGCGTATACGAGAGGTGTGGGGCAAAGACAAGCCGATCTTCTATCGGATCAGCGCAAGCGATTGGGCGGAAGGGCCCGAGAAGGACCCAGCGACGGGCAAGTGGCTCCAGTGGGGCATCGAGCAGAGCACCGTTCTCTGCGACCAGCTGCAGAAGACGGCCGGAATCGATCTGATCGATGTGAGCAGCGGCGGCGTCTGGAAGTACGCCCAGATCTACGTCGGTTGGGGGTACCAGGTGCAGTTCGCCCAGCATATCAAGAAGGCGCTGGGGCCGGAGCTCCTCGTCGGCGCCGTGGGAATGATCACGGATGCGAAGCAGGCGGAAGGGTACCTCCAGGAGGGCAAGGCCGATGTCATCCTTGCTGCGAGGGAGTTCTTACGGCATATCGACTTCCCGATCGCGGCAGCGGAGGAGCTGGGCGTTGCGGTCAAGCCCGCTACGCAGTTCGAGAGCGGCTGGCTGAAGATGTTGGGTACGGGCAAGCGCTGGTAGGCACGCATCCTGTAGCGGACATTTATACCCCTAGGACGGGACATAGAAGACTTATTAAGCCGACACGAAATCTCCGCTTAGCTTTGGACTTTGTTCCGTTTCGGAAGACATCTCGGATTCGGAGGATATCGGATTACGTACTTAGCTGGCAACAGCGTGAGCGTTCGCTAAAAGTCCAAGCAGTGTCATGCTGACCAAAGTAGGGGTCCTTCCAAGCTTCTGGGCTGACCGCCCTTCTCCTGCACCTTAAGTCTCTCGCCGTTTTTGGTTCTTAAGCCCGACACGCTGGCATCCTCTCCCTCCTTTCCCTCTCAACTGCCATTCAGTTTGTCGGTCGTACGCTGCAGACATGTCCGACAATCTATCACCGACATTGGCCATGCTGGTCGTGTGAAAATGTTGATTACCAAGCGACTTTTCCCACCTCATGCTGCTAGATCTATGCCGTGCTACGGCTAACACGCGTCCTACACCCTCGGGATTCGCCATACCTGGCGGGAGGGTGCTGACAGTGCGATCTCTCGACGGGGCCTAGGGCCTGATGGAACCAGGGACTGTAGTGTGTCGATAACGCAATACTGCATCCATGCTTGCCAACGTTTTTCCGCCTCCCGCCTCGCATGCACAGCCCGTTGGCCAGCCGGGGGGGGGGGGGCTACAGTACAAAAGCCGGGAAGGGGACATCGGCAATGCTCCAGCTCTGGTACTACCATCCACTGTCTTTGCTCCTGCTTGACCTTCCTACCTGGTTAGAAGTTAACGACATCCCGGACCCTGCGTCATACTCATTCATCCGGAATGGCAGCCAACGGTATCCATGAGGAGCTGTTCGTGAATCCGCGTGCGGAGGGTGCAGACCAATACTACCCGCTCAATGAACCTGTGCCGATCGGCCATGCCTTCCCTGCTGTATGTGCTTTTCCCACCTCCCATCGCTTCCCTGTCTCTCTCTGCCCGATCTCTCTTTTTCCCTCGTCCCTCTCCCTCCCTCTCCTGCTCCCGACCCATGCTAACGAAACTTCAACAGAGCCTGTACCCCCAGAACGACCCCCTCCCGCTCCTCTTCCAGCCCCTCTCAATCCGAGGCGTGGAGTTCAAGAACCGTATCTGGGTAGCACCGATGTGCATGTACTCGAGCGACAATGGGCATGCGACCGACTTCCACTTGGTTCACATCGGGGTACGCCTCCCTTCTCGCTCTAATATGTCATGAAGCAAGCAATTGACACCGTGCTTGCGCTTCTCTTGGGTAGAGCATGGCCCTCCGCGGTGCGGGTGCCATCATCCTCGAAGCGACAGCCGTCCTCCCTGCGGGGCGCATAGCGCCGGAAGACGCCGGCCTCTGGACTGACTCTCAGATCGCGCCCCTGCGCCGGATTGTAGAGTTCTGCCATGCCCATGGGACTAAAGTGGGTATACAACTGGCGCACGCGGGGCGGAAGGCGAGCACGTACGCGCCGTGGATCCAGGATAAGCGGGATGCGCGCGTGGGGGGTGGGAGGAGCGTCGCGGGAGTTGTGGAGAACGGCTGGCCTGATGAAGGTACATATGCGTGCTTTGCAGACGTTTTGGTGTGATCGCTTACTGTGCATACATAGTTGTGGGACCGAGTGAGATACCGCACGATACAGGGTACGCGTACCCCAACCCGCTCAATCAGAAGGGCATCGATCAGGTTGTCGAGGCGTTTGCTGCTGCCACGGAGCGATGCAAGCAGGTCGGCTGTGAGTGCGTGTGTGCAAAGTGTGGGACAATCCAGCTCACGCGCCATGGTGCTGATTTCTGCAGTTGACTTTATAGAGATCCACGGCGCGCACGGCTACCTTTTGCA
Organism: Calocera cornea HHB12733; assembly: GCA_001632435.1. Lineage (NCBI taxonomy): Eukaryota > Fungi > Basidiomycota > Dacrymycetes > Dacrymycetales > Dacrymycetaceae > Calocera > Calocera cornea. The sequence goes on along the minus strand of KV423922.1, from coordinate 86,573 downwards.
CTCCTTCTGCTCTCCGCTGTCTAATGACCGGGACGACGATTATGGTGGCTCCCTAGAGAACAGGCTGCGCTTCCCGCTCGCCATAGCGCGCCGCGTGCGCGCCGTCTGGGGTGACAAGCCGTTGTTCTACCGTGTCTCTGCTACGGACTGGGCGGAAGGGCCAGAGAAGGAGGAGAAGACGGGCGAGTGGCTCCAGTGGGGTATTGACCAAAGCACGGTTCTGGCGCGGAGGCTGCATGAAGAGGCGGGGATGGACTTGATCGACGTATCGACGGGCGGCCTCTGGAAAAATGCGAGGATCGCAGTTTTTCCGGGGTATCAAGTGCCCTTCGCTGCCCACATAAAGAAAGCCGTCCCTGGGCTGCTGACCGGTGCGGTGGGCCACATCAACTCTGGCAAGCAGGCCGAGTCCTACCTGAAGGAAGGGAGCGCGGACGTCGTGCTGGTTGCGCGGGAACTGCTGAGGAACGTCGATTTGCCGCTCGAGGCGGCGCAGGAGCTGGGAGTTGCGGTGAAGCCTGCCAGCCAGTATGAGATGGGCTGGGTGGGAATGATGGGGAGGAGACATCCTTGGTAATTGGTGTCGGTGTCGGTGTTCTTGGGCGCGCATGGAACTAGAGTGCATTAGAAGCACGATGCCTACGGGGCCTGTTCTTTCAATCTAGACCCGGGCCCATCGCACTCTTCTTCCTCTCGATGTATAAGATCCAGACGCATGTGTGGGAGCTCTCCTCGCCTACTTGCACCATGTCAGCCTGTTTAATGCACTTTCAGTGTGAGTTGTACTATCTATGCGGAAGGAGAGCTGCTGGAGCTTCAGTCTACCCTGGTTTGTTCCTAAATGGAACTGGAACTGGAAGGGGACTCTTGAAGCTCGCGAACCAGCCCAGGACCAGATGCAGCCGACTCCAGACCCCTTATGAAGGATGGCTACGCATCTCACAGTGCGGTCACGGGTCATTCCAGACCTTCTCGCAAAGAAGAGCGGGCTTCGCGACACACATACCTAGAATTCTGCTGTTTGATAGTCCGTAAGCTTGGGTATACAACACACATAACAATAGGGCCTCTCCCGAGAGGACCGGCCATACAGTATCTACAGTAGCACCCAACGGTAAACATCCCGCCGCCCAGAGAAGCGATGCCCAACTGCCCATAATACAGACACTACACCGCCTCCCTCGCCCGCCGATTCAGGTCCCGCAGCGTGACCTCCGTCGCCCACTCCCGCCCGCCCTCGGTCGTCACGTCCCACCCATCCAAGGTGGTGGTCGCAGCGCGCAGGTTGAGGATGATGCGGCAGGGGAGGACACAGTAGAGGGCTGAGCAGAGCATGAAGGGGAGGTAGAACATCGGGTGGTTTTGCTGCGAGAGGATCGCCAGGGCGATGTTGATTGCTGCGTGGAGGGTGGGGTCAGTGATCGGAGCTTGGGCTGAGGCGGGATGAGGCGTACTCAGGAAGCATGCGGAACAGAGGAGAGCTGGGAGGGGCGTCAGTCTGCGATCCGGGAGGAAAGAGGAAGAATCGCGTACCATCGCGGTAGAGGATGAACATCAGGGACGTTCGCTCCTTCACTGTGGCGACCTGTTAATGGAAGATCTCTCATCAAAATCACAGTACGCACTAATTGTGACGCCCTTGGAGATAGTCAGGAGGAAGATCACTGTCCCATCTCGTCAATCCAACCGGAAATTCGCCGGACAAAGCCCGTAGTACTCACCACCCTCATAGGCGCTCAAGCACGCAAACAGCTTGTACCCCGCGTCCGCCGACTTGGCCGTGTCGGTGATGCCGCACCCGACGAGCTCGGGGAACCCCGGGTACCCGTCGTGCAACAGGTTTGTCGATATCCACGTGACGAAGACGAGCCCCAGCGCGGAGACGGTGAGGAGGACGACGCCGACGAAAGCACCGCAGAGGCGGCTGCGGTTCCAGAGCGCCCAGGTGCGCAGGGCGAGGACGAGCGTTGCTCCGCCGTAGACCATTCCCCCGGAGGTGTCTGCAATGTGTGTAAGCAATATTCGATCGGACCAGATCGGATCGGGGCGCACATTGTACCAGGTACATGACCACCGTGCAGGACTCATGCGTCACCGATCCACCAAATTGCACTACGATCCCTCATCAACTACGCATCTCGAAGGGACATAGGTGTTGTGCGTACAGTAGAACCATCCGATCATGTCGATCAACCCGCAATATCGGATGAACAGGAAGATGAGCTTGCCCGGGGTCCAACTGGCCTTCCAGATCAGCTCCCATTCCTGGTTGAAGGTGAGAAACCAGTCGTAAATCTGTTTGAGATCAGCTACGATGCGCAACAGCCCGCGCGTGCGAACGTACCAGCAGTGTTCCGGCCAGGGCTGGAAGGAATAGATTAGTAGGAGTCGCATCCAAGTGGAATGTACTGACAGACTCCATACTGCGTCCCACCGAGTCAGCGATCTTGTTCGAACTATCGCAGCAGTCGGGTACTCACTTGTCCCCCTAACGGACTCGTTATTTGCCACAGCTCAGCGGGCGTGCTCATCGTCGTCCTTCGAACCGCTGACAGTATTGAAGCGAAGACGAGCGATATGTCCGGCCTGCCCTTGATGGTGCCGGCGCTAGGACGGAGAAGCCGGTTTTCTTATTAAGGCACAGATGCGTGAAGCGAAGCTCGACACGTCCCCCTGCGCCACAAGGAATGCTTCTCCTGGGTGAGAGATCGCTGCGTTGCTCAGCGGTACATATAGGTTGGGGTAGGAGGGCGGAGGACCTGACCGAAAGGCGCGGAGAGGAAACGAATGAACGGTATTCTCCATGATCGGCGACAGCAGCAGAGATGGTATATGTAGCGCTCTTGCGGGTAATCATGGGCTGATGGTGCCGAGCAGTTTGTCATAGCCAGTTTCGTGCAAATTCTAGGTTTCGCCGACCGAAGCAGGGGGAGGAATGTGTGTAGGATCCATGTTCCTGCTTGCGTTTGCGGAAGAGAACCATATTGTCACACTGATCATAGTTGTTCCTGGAAAGCTTGCTGATGGAGGGCGCTGATAAGCAGAAGCGACTGGGCCGGCTATTAACTTGGAAAGATTGCGCGGGTATGACCGGCGGCCACTAAGTAAAGCTTGGGCGACAGGGTCGTTGTGGGGTGCACAATCCTGCGGTGCTGAGGACCCTTCCGACATCCCGACCGCCCAGGCGCTGATGGGCGGCGTGCGAGCATGCGCTGGCAATGAGCGGCACGTGGAATGTGCGCTCTCTTCGCCCAGCTTTGGCACTTTTCCGCCCGATGCGCAATTTCGATCAGATCAATCAGCAACAATGACTTGCCGAGATCGGCGGCTGAACAGTATTGTACTGTGCCCGAACAGTGCCGCGCTGAACTTTGGAACTTTGCTGAAACGCAGAACGACACGGTTTGAACTGCAATCCCTGTAAGTTCTGATCGTCGGCGGCCGTGCTCTGCAGTACTTAGACCACGCTCTTCGACGTCGACGTCGGTACACGAGGATGCGCTGTATTGAACAGATGTGGTAGGCGCAGCCCTGTTTCTGGACCTTCTATATAGAATAAAGCACGCGCTGGTCTCTGAGACTCTGACGACGTGACTGCGGCACGCATCCGATCTGTCGGGACAGCAACTCGAGCGTTCGCCATGTCTCATCCCATGGAGCAGTGATGTTCGCCCCGTCGACAGTGAGCGCTGCCGAGTGAGAAGCTTGAACACGGGAGGTCGATCCCCATTAGCAGAACCAAGCAGATCGTGAGGACTCAGTCCTCAGGCAGGAAAGCGCGCAACGTCCAGCAGATGATGAATTGCACTGCTAAGAGCCGAAACGCTGATATCAGAACGCACTTCAATCTTACGGACGGCAGAGAAGGCGAGGTCACGAACCATAGCCCGGCGTGGTTCTTGGTACAGTAAGCGGCGTCTTCGGAACGATCAACCCCACGGACTAGAATCGACCGGAGATGCGTCGGGCTGCTTTGGGGAAAGAACGGACGTGCCACTGACTAATTCGAGAGATCTACTCACATCTCTCGTATCTCTCAAGCAGCAGGGCTTGCTTCCTCAAGAAGAAGACGCGGCCTGAGCGGCGATCCGGATGCCGCAGTCCCCAATTCCGGGAAGATCTAGCTTGTTGGGATGCGACGGCGACAACTACTGTGTTTGAGGACAGGACCTGGAAGCATGAAGAGGTGGTGCATTCCACCATCGGAACATTGCCCTCGGAAACTAGCTCCGGGAGAAGCACGGTGTCGATCCTGGAGAAAGGCCGGCTTGCCGAGGTGCGCAGTGCAGTTCGCGAAGGTAGCTCACCACCCACGCGATCGCGGTCCGACCTCCTCGGGTCTGATGGATGCCGGAGGGGCATCCCTTGACATTCCAGCCGTGCACTTGACTACGACGTGTCTCGGGCCGCCCCAAGCCCGTATTGTATCCCAAAGTGCATAGGGCACACAAGGCCTGACTTCTAGCTCCTCATCGTGTCAGGAAGTGCGATCTAGGTCTGTTGACGATACGTCGATCTCATGCCGACGCGCTCTGAGGGTGTGTGAGCTGCTGTCTCGAGCGGGAAGGCGATAGGCTGCAGGCGCACCTCCTGTTCCCCATTATATTGCCAATGTCGCTCTATCCCGTTCGCGCAACATTTCCAATATCAAAGCAATGGTAACAGGTTAACAGCTCCGTCGGTGGCAAGGTGGTTCGTGAGTGCGCAAGGATGGAGGAAGAGTGGATGTGCCGATGCCGATGGTCGCGGGCCGATACAAAAATAGGGACGCGTTGTGCTGCTCACCGCACTCTGCATGTCCTGAACGTCTGAACGTCCCTCTGTTGCATATACTTGCTCCCCTCATTGTTGTCATCAACCACACATTCCTTACATTGCATTGTCCCTCTTCCCGCCTACTCAAGCATGACCCTCCTCCCCCTTTCCCTCCTCCTCGCCTCCCTCCCCCTCCTCACAACCGGCCAATCACTCCCCCAAATCCCCGCCGAGCTCTACTCCCCGCTCATCCCCCAGAAGCTCCTCCAAACCGCCCAGTCCCAGTCCCTCCCCTCCGCATACCCGCAGTACACATACCCTGCACCGGGCGGGAACGGCAGCTGGCAGCTCTTCCCCGCAGACACATGGACATCCGCCTTCTTCTCGGGCCAGCTCTACCTCCTCAATCAGCGCTTCACAACCCTCTGCCCGGGGGCGGACGCGAGCGGATCCAGCACGAGCTGGGTCAGCGACGGCCAGGGGTGGAGCGAGGGGCTCGCCGCCCTTGTCGGGGGAAACACACTGGGGCACGACGTCGGCTTCGTCTCCCAGCCTTTCCGGGACGACCTCACGCTCAACTACGGCAACGCCAGCGCGTGGGACATCGTGCAGGGGTTCAACGCTGACCTGGCTGCGCGATTCAGCAGCGTCGTGGGGTGCACGAAGAGCTGGGACGGCCCGACCGACGGGGACTTCGAGGTCATCATGGACAACATGCAGAATCTGGTTGTGCGCGCCCTCCTCTTGCTGCTGCGAACCACTTGCAGCATCCGCTAACCCGCCCGCCAGCTATTCCTCTTCACCGCCTCCCTGAACAACAATCAGACGCTCGTCGACATGGCCACCTCGCACGCGAACAAGACGCTCGCGAACCACGTGCGCACGGACGGATCCTCGTTCCACGTCGTCGACTATGACCCGCTGACCGGCGACGTGCAGTGGCGGGGCACCGCCCAGGGGTACTCGAACAGCTCGTGCGTCCCTCCCTCTCTCCACTCCCACTGCCGCTTCCGGTTCCTCCTCTTCCTCTCCCCGACTGGCGGACCCAGCTGATCGTCGTATTTTGCTTTCCGGCCGCAGGACATGGAGCCGCGGCCAAGCCTGGGGCATCTACGGCTTCGCAACAGTGTACAACTACACGGGCATCCCGCTGTACCTGGACACATCCCGGCGCATGGCAGACTACTTTGTCTCCCACCTTCCCGCCGCGGGCGTTCCGTACTGGTGCGCTGCCGTCCCTTTCCTTTTCCCCTTCTTTCCCTTCGCACTGCCCCTGCCCTTGACCCCCCTACTCCGCTCTTCGCCCCTCGCTTCCCCCGATGTCGATGTAACGGTGCAAGCTGGCTGACGCTGCACACAAGGGACTTCGACGCGCCCCTCTCCCCCCCGCCCACGTACGACACCTCGGCAGCAACCATCGCCGCGTCCGCCCTCCTCTTCCTCTCCTCGCTCGAGCTCCAACAGTCTCCAGCCAACACCTCCGGCGCAGCGCACTGGCAGCAGGCAGCCATCTCCGTATGTCCACGCCCCATCTCATCCCTGCTGAGAATGGTACTGATCACTGGCCACTGGTGCGCGCGTAGCTGCTCAGCAGCACGGTACAGATGGGCTGGCAGCCCGGCAGCGAGTGGGACAGCCTGCTGAGCAACGGGACGGTCAACAACCGCGCGGACCCGCCGAACAACGATACGGGGATCATCTACGGGGACTATTATTTCATCGAGGTACGTCCCCCGCCCCCGCCCGCGACCCCGGCCCGGCCCCCGTGCATCCTGGCGGAAAGGGGAAACTGATGATGTTGCGGTTGCGGCGTGCATAGGCGGGCAACAGGCTCCTCGAGCTCGGGCTGGCGACCTGCTCGGGCGCAGCGGCGAACGGATCCTCCAGCCCCGGAGGCTCCCCGAGTACATCCGCGAGCGGCTCTTCGCCGAGCCACACGGCCCAGTCGGCCGGCTCTGCTCTGCGGGGGACGGGGGCGTCGCTGGCCGGCGTTGTGGGAGGGGCGGCGGCGCTGCTGGGCGCGCTGGCGCTGACGATCTGAACGGCTCAACGGCAAAGCGTAACCGGCCACCCTCGTTCGGTTCGCGTGAGTCATCGCGTCATGGGAGTCTTGGAGTAGGGTTCAGCAGCGAAGGGAGTGAAGCTACTGTACTGTACTGCATGAAGGTGGGCTGGTGAGCGGACGCAGGACGTGCAACACGTCGGACTGGACATTGCCTCTCGGACTAAACAGTGCAAGTTAACCTGACTTGAGTTATCGGATACGCACGCTAATTGTTACCATCTCGCCTGCACTCGCGTGCGCCTGCCCTGCCTGTGCCTTGGTATGATCGTACTCCGCGTCAGTCCGGTCCAGTCCGGTCCAGTCCTTCCGCAACCTCGTTGCAAGAGCCCAAGAGGCCATAAAGGAGAGCCGACACATACAGTACAGTGCAGTACAGTGCAGTACAGTGCAGTGCAGTATACAGCCCGTACTCGCCGGCCGCGCTGCGTGTCACGCTGGCTCATTATCAGTATCATGCTCCATCCCCGCCCGCTCCCGCGCCCCCAGCTGCCCACCGAGGACCGGGGCGGAGGAACGGAGGACCGGGGCGGAGGACCGGGGTGCATGCCGATGCCGATGCCGAGGCCGAGGCCGATGCCGAGGGGGGCGGCCAGACACTCACTGCCCCCGTCCGTCCGGACGGATGAGCATAGCGACACACGGCTCGCCCCGCAACCCCGCAACCCGCTTTGCCGGGTCGGTGTCGGTGTCGGTGCCGGTGTTGGTGACGGTGTCCGGGTCGGTGGTCAGCGAGCACCCCCGCACGCGGAGAAAGCGGAGCAGGCGGAGTCGGGTGCTGTCCTCGCCCGAGCCACGGGCGGACGGTCGGACGGAGGGATCGATCGATCGATGGAGTCTACGCCGGGGTGGGGGGTGGACACTGCCCCCGCGCGGCGCAGCAGCTGAGCTGCGGCTGGCAATGACAATGACGATGACGATGACGATGCCCTCCGCCCGCGGAAGGCGCCGGGATGGGAGTGATGCTGTGAGAGAGAGCGCGTGGGGGACGAGGGGCACGCAGCGGTACGGTACAGCATTCCCGCATGTATGTGGACAGGCGTTCGCCAGGATCGTGAGTGCGCAGCTGGGGAGAGGGGAGCGGGAGATGGAGATGGAGGGTGCGCGAGTCCATCCATCCATCTATCTATTCGTTCGATGGACGTCTGTTCGGAACCTAGTCATCCGGCTGTTGACAGTCAAGCCAAGTCTAGCAAGTGTAAGTTATTGCGAGTTTTGTCCTCTGGGCGTGCCCCTCGGCCGACGAGCGTGGAGAGTGGAGAGCTGCACAGCTTGGTGGCCCATTGCAGAGGTTGTGGGGAGTACTGTAGGAGTCGGTCATCCCCCTCCCCAGGCGTGCGCAACCCATTAAATGCCTCGCCGCGGTGCTTGGGAGGGAAGCAGCCTGAGGCGGGGTGCGCTGTCGCCCGCGAAGGTGCGCAAACCCGGGCCATGCCGTCCGGGCGTGGGGGCGCGGGCACGTGCCTGGCTATGTATGGGGGCAGGGCGGCCGGCGCGCGAGCCGGGGAAGGCAAGGGGATGCACTGCCTCGCGGTGGGGTGGCCGACATTGGGTAGATAAAGGGAGGGCCAAGCCGGGGAGGGGGACAGCGCACCGTTCCCCCGACGATGGTCTCCCTCGGCCAGGCTCGCACTCGCACGGGCACGCACGAGGCCGCCCCGCCCGCATACGCCCCACGCGCCACAGGCAGCACCAACCTCGCCCCGCCCACACCCAACGGCGACAAGCGCGACAACGCCGACAACGCCGACAGGCCGCCGCCCTACCCCTCCGCCCTCCCACCCACCTTCCCCATCGGCACTCACCACACAAAGCCCCTCGTCGACCTCCCCCTCCTCAACGCACACCTCGCCCTCCTCCGCGCCTTCCACACCCTCAAGCACGCCGTACACGCCCTCGACTGCCCAGGGCTAACAAACGACCAGAAATGGGTCGTCTTCCTCCACCGCGCAGTCGCACGCTTCTTCGCTTGGGGAGACCGTGTCGTCGCACGCCGCGTCCCAGAATCAGGCCCCCTCACCGCACAGGAACTCCCCCCGCTCGACGTCCTCATGGTCTGGCACGCCTACCTCCTCAACCCCCGCGCGTACTACGAGGACTCCGTCCGCGGCCGCGGCCCACCGTGGGGCGTCCTGGGCGCCTTCCCGCTCATCCTCGCCAGCCAGCAGCTGCACCACGCCGACCCGGCCCGCATCACCGCCTGGGAGGAACGCACCCAGCACCCGTTCGAGCCCCCGCTCCACACGGGCCCAAAGGACACCCACACCATCCCCTGCCCGGCCTGCGACGCGCCCCTCGACGTCCCCTGGTACGTCCTCGGCGACCAGGACAAGACGGGCTGGGCCCAGGAGGCCTTTGCCGCTACGTGCGGAAGCTGCGCCCACGCCTTCGGCAAGGACGCCCTCGGCGTCCGCCGCTTTGCCAGGGACGCATATAGGTCCGCCACCGCGGGTGGCGTCGTTGAGCGCGCGCAGCCGAACCTCGCGCTGGCGGGGACGCTGCTGAACCCGCTGAATGGCGAGGTGGACAAGTACCGCCCCATCACGCTCAACTCGCGCATGCTCAAGGTCCGTCTCCGTCTCCCGCTCTCCGCTCACGCGCACGCTGGCGGCCGCTGACGGGTCCGCCCGCATCGCAGTACTACGAGCTCCTGTGCAAGGACAAGCTCAAGTCCCCCGTCGAGATCTGCAAGGACGGCGAGTACTCCCTCGCGGCGATCGAGCTGCGCCTGCGCCTCGCGAACCGCATCATGGGCTCCCAGCCGACGCCCAGGGCCTGGCGCCGCGTGCTCTCGTGCTACGCGCACCCGGACGAGGCCTCGCTCGACCTCGTCGGCGCCGTCGTCCGCCAGGGCACCTTCGTCGCCAAGATGCACGACCTGGGCTGGGAGGACGACGGCAGGTTCGACGACGACGCCGCGCCGCTCATCAGGGCCATCGCACGCTATCACGCCTTCCTGGACCTCATGAGCGCCGGCCCGGCCTTCTACGTCCCCACCCTCGACATCGACCTTGCGTGGCACACCCACCAGCTGCTCGGCGACGAGTACAGGGTCACCTGCATGAGGCTGCTCGGCAGGGCCCCGGACCACGACGACAAGGTCGAGGAGAACACGCTCAGCACGAGCTTCGACATTACTGCCAAGGCCTGGCGGGTGCGTTCCTTGTGTTGTGTTGTATGCGCCGTGTGGCTGGCTGACGCGGGCGGGACAGGCCAGGTTCGGCGTGCCGTACAGCGTGTGCGGGTGCATGCCCGCCGACGCGTCGCTGGGGGACAAGCTGACAAAGTTCGCCTCGCGGCTCAAGCGCTCCAGCAGCGCCTCGCAGCTCTCGAACGCGCGGCCGGACCTGCTCAGCACGCTGGACAAGGACGCGGAGCCGACCCACGCCTCGGAGCACAACGCCGTCGTGCTCGCCCACTCGCCGGCGTTTGACAAGCGCCGCCAGCAGCGCGAGAAGGTGTGGAAGGAGCGCATGGCCAAGGCCCGCAAGGAGGTCGAGCAGGGGAAAGCCGACGCCTGGACGGCGATGAACGTCCAGCGCATGGAGGAGCACCGCGCGCGCACGGGCGACGCCTACGTCCCCTACTGGGGGATAATGCCGCTCGGCTTCATGGGCGCCGGTGCGTACTACTACTACCAGCCCGGCATCGTCTGGGGGTATGGAGGGTACGGCGCGTGCGCCGCGGGCAGCGGCGCCTACTGCGGCATGGGCGGCGGCGCCTTCACGGCCGCGTGCGCGGCGGGGGGCGCGTGTGGAGGCGGCGGGTGCGGCGGCGGGGGCGGGTGTGGCGGCGGGGGCGGCTGCGGTGGGGGCGGTGGCTGCGGAGGCGGGGGCGGCTGCGGCGGTGGGGGAGGCGGCTGCGGCGGGTGCTGAGTGCGTAGCTCGGAGACTGTATGAGTATGAGTATGAGTAAGTGAACCCTCGAGAACGGCACTGTCGCGCTCGCGGGGAGGGGTAGAAACCGTCTTTGTCTCCTTACGTCCCCTGTTCCGAACCTCCCGACTCGGTATACATCGCATCGACAGTGATCCGTGTGACCATCGTCTGAAGCTAGATGTCTGATGTCCATCCGTCACGCGCACGTGCAGCGCGGCACAACTCGGGACTCCCCGAGCCGCCAAGCCCAACATGCGGCATGGTATGTACGGTATACAGTATACTGTACGTGGTATCGCAGCCTTGGCCCTTCCCTGCCCGCCAGGCCGCTCATCGCGCTGTAAGGAGGCTACAGTACTGGATGTACTGCCGGCCGGCGGGCACCACAAGGCCGCTGTTGCGCCTGCGCCTGCGACTGCGACTGTACAATGTCAACCGGGCGGCCTCAGACTGCCGCCCCGGACCAACCAGCAACCAGCAACCGGCAACGACCGGCCGCCCGGCCGCCCTGGCAGCTCCAGCCATCATGAACGGGAGAAACGACGACACTCAAATGGAATGGGATCTGTCACCTACCGGGAGCGTGGGCTGCTGCCAGTGCCGCCCGGACCTGGACCTGGACCTGGGCCTGGCGTGTCACCGTACTGGGCTGGGCGGTGGTCGAGCGGCCCGCGGCCGGCGGCAATAACCGCTATATAGCTGTGGCCCTGCGAGTCTGTCGCTTGCCGCCAGCCCATTGAGCGTATCCTGCGTGCGGGAATCCGAGGCAGCTCTTGAACCACTTGGATGTGACTCTCCGACAGGCAGCACTTACATATGTAAGCTGCCCTTGAGTGGTGGTGACAGAGCCAGGCTGAAGAATATGCAGGCGCTGGCCACATAATAGCAAGAGTTTCTTCACGAACACGCATCTGAGGCACGTGGGAAATGGTCTCAACATCGTGCGTGGATACTTCCGGTAGGTTTCCACGTCGAGAGTGCAAGGGAGACATCTGATAAAGGGACATGCAAGATCCGTACGTGCAGGGATGGGAAAACTCCTGGTCAACATCGACGTTACTCCAGGCCTTCTGTGAGTCCCTTCCGCTGGATCCAGTGTGCGACTGACAAGTATGTTTGACTTGGGTAGATGGAGGGAAGAACGCCTCCTGGATCTGGTTATGGAATACCTCAAAAAACGAGACGTTCGCGACCTTGTGGATCTGCCTCAGCGAGAGATCGACAGCCTGAACAGGTATCTCAGGGGCGTCAGATCAAAATCGATGCACCTGCCGGATATGAAAGGGAACTCAATAATAAAGTTCGACAGCTTGGGAGCGAATAGGCTTGTACTGCATGAGGATGAAAGAACTGTTGAGGTACGTCGACCTCTTTGGTGATATTCATCGGTCTCATGATGTGCCAAGACGTATTTCCGTCAGACGTACTGGTACAACCACGCGCTGCAATACCCTTCTATATGCTGTGTTTGGATTACCCCGAAAGCTGCTCTTCCGCTCGAGCTCTGTCAAGTCGGCAGCGCCCAGCCATACAAGCGCCCTGTGAACGTGTCCGAAATGCGGCGGGGGATGTTGACCTTCTCGATCCTGCGGCCGAAACAGCGCATCGCTGCCATTGTGAAGGGGCAAAAGAGCCGACGCGGATAGTAAGGCCCCATCGACGCAAACTGTCACCCCCGCTATAGGCCGTATGCAGCCTGTGCGCTTTCCTCCTTTCTACCCCTTGATGACGTTCTTCATTCGATTCATACTGATGACAATCAAAGACGAGTGGAAGCTTGACTTGGGTGTAGTATCGCGAAGGTAGCACATCAGATATATGGACCGAGCGGCGACGACTCCTATGTACGTGGAGCAACTGTACATGAGTCGACCTTCAAAGAAATCTAGGACGCTCGACTCAGCTTCAGTATAGCAATCTTGTGCATTCACACGCGTAATTAGTAGTAAGTTCTGCTGGCACAAACGCATGGCTTACACTTTCGCTATACAGATGGGACTTTTCCCTGCAAAGACACGCTGGCCTCATTGGCACATCACGTCTGATGCACGTGACCGTAGTGGCCGATGACAACGGATACAACGCCGATCAGCTGCAAGAGCTCACCTGTGCTCTGACACACAACTTTCCCCGGGCCACACGGACAGTCAGCCTTCCCACACCGGTGTATCACGCAGATGTATGCTAAGCCCTCACTTTCTCTGCCTTCGCTGACAAGTCCGATCACAAATTGCTTGTGGTCGCGGAGCCATCCATTATGGGCGCAATGCTAATATGCGCGAACTGGAAGACTTGACGGACTACCAGAAGGCGTTCAGACCAGTGCATCGCAACCTTGAGGCTGTTTGTGCTCTTGCTAGGACAGACCATCAGATTGCTGATGCCTGGATTACAAGCGATGTACTTGATGTCGTGCATTGCGCAGGGACTGCAGTTTCTGCGATGATGCATGGATGGCAGGGATCAGTTTGCGTGATCGCAGAGGTCGATCGCTCTCTAGCTACCATCACCGTTGAAGCCGATGTCTGCGAGATATGTGGATGTCTGATGAGCACAACAAGCGATACCCGTTAATGAGCTCATTATCCTAGATGAGAAGTAGCCCGCGCACTATCATTGAGTGTTGTCCTGTTTTCTAACCTCACTAATATGGTCTTGTGTTCCTGGCCTTAAGATGGCAGGCCCGGTTCTTGATTGGGATCGGATGAAGTCTCTCGCGGGTTAGGCTGATAATACAGATCATATTCTTTATGCGCTATCAATGTCAAGGCGGAGTATGAATGCCGTCTTGGGCAGGAGCATATTTATGTAGCCGTGTGAATCTTCTGCCCACGTGTGCATGAGGTAAACAACGTGTTGATAACGATATCGGAGATTTCAGATCAACAATCATCACGCAATCGGGCTGAGCATTGGCCATGACAATGAAGTGCACCTGATGGGTGATAGATGAATGGGATGATATTGGTGCCCAGAGTCTCGACTCTGCCTTGCATGGTACATAGGGCGATAAAACGAGTGATGATTACCTATATGGGCATTCCAAATCCAGCGTACCTCTTCCCTATATACAACTGGGGTGTAGATATCAATGTGGATCCACAATGATCATAGGATGATCGTATTGATCCACCCCTGCAAGAACCTCAAGTATTAGCTGGTCGACCATTTTCCGCCCCCAAACACGTTCCCGCAACGTGCCCCTCCCCAAGTCCGCCGACGTGCCCGCGACGATCGATAGGCGGATCGATGATCGCGCGGCCGCACAAGAACATGGCAGAATGGCGGTTGGTTGAAATGGGCGGCGTGTGCGCTCCCTGCCTCCGCGCCGCGCTGAAAGAGCGAGAAGCACGGGCCCGCGCCGGCCGTGCCCTGACCGGCGTGCGTCGGGGCGTCGGTGCCCTTGTCCCTCATTCTAAGCTCTTCGCGCCTCGCGACCGGACCTGGAACTCTCGCCAATGGGGCACTGCGCTGCGCTCGGGGCGTGACAGCGGCGGGCGGCGGGCGGCAACAACCGCTGCCTGACACTCTGCCATGGCCTGTATTCATGCTGTTCGGGGGGACAAGGCGATGCCCTTGGGCGCGTAGAGGCCCGCGGGCCTGAGACACTGGATGGAAGGGCGAAGGAGGGACGACCGGGCGCGCCTCTTTACCCCCACACCCGGAGACGGTGCTTCTGCGCGCTCTGGATGGAATGGGCGCATTCGTAGCGCATGGCCGTGACCGGTGACGACGGCGGCCCAAACCCTGCGCCCGGCGTCGGAACCCTGCGCTTCTCGCGCCCTGAGAAGCCCTGCTCGTGCCGCCCTCGGCATCGCCCAAACAGCCCTTCACGGGCTCCAGCGCGCTGGGGGCCGTCGCGCTGCCTATCTGGAATGGAAAGGACAAGAGGGGCGGGAGGGGGCGGCGGCGCGAGCAACCGCCCTTCTTTAGCACTCGCAGACCGGTCACCCGCCAGCCCGGTGGCAAGAATCGACATATATAGCGGCGCGCTTGATCGAGTCAGTACATGCGGCGTGTCACGTCACGGGAAGGGAGGGAGCGTGATCTGTCAACAGTTGGAGGGCGCGACAGAGGAAGATTTTGCAGCTGGACGAAGCGGGAGTACATCACTCGTGTGAGACGAGCAACCCTCGGCCCACCGCCGGCCACACACCACCACCCTCGTTTTTCTTCCCCCGCCGCGATACCTCCCCCCCGTCGCTCTTCTCTCTCTTCCCTCCTTCTTCTCTACTCTCTCCTCCCCTCAAAAACGATGGCGAGCCAGTACGCTGCCAACCCCAGGCAGTCCATGCCTGCCGTTGCTGCCCAGCTCCCGCTCATCACCTTTCCCCCGCGTCCCCCCCCAGGCAGAGCCGGCCGTCGTCTGACAGTGACCACGAACCACTTTGAGCTGTTGTGGGCGGGCGCGAGCATCCTCTCGCACTACCACGTCGGTGCGTGCTCCTCCCTATCCTCTTTCCCCACTGGCCGCGTAGTGACGGAGGGGAACAGAGATCGACCCCGTGCCCTCGGGCGACGTGGCCCGGAGGAACTACGAGATCATTGACCACCTGCAGACCATCACGAGCCCGCAGACGTTCCATCCCCGCGCGTCGTACGACGGCAAGGCGAACCTATATGCACCTGTCGAGTATGTGTTCGGTGGCGAAGAGAAGGTCCGTGTCCTTCCTCTTCCCAACTCCAGTGGCATACCCCCGTACAGCACACTGACCCAGCACCAGTTCCACGTCCTCATGTCGTCCAAGCGGCCCCCGCCGCCACCTGGTACCCCAGGCCACTTCATAGTCACCCTCACCCTGGTTAACACCGCCCGCCCTCAGTATGGCATCCACTTGCTGCCATACGGGGGGCATACCCGCTGACCACTTCCTCAGGCTGCTTATGGACTACGTCCAGGGCGGAAAGGCGCCCAGCTCCACCGAGGTGCTGCAGATCATGAACTGCCTCAATGTCATCATCCGCCAGGCGGCTATCCAGTGAGGGCTTCCTGTTCGAGCTAAGAGGAGCACATACTCAAGTGAGGGCAGACGCTGGCCTCATAACGCGCGTAGCTTCTTTACGACAGCCGACATGCGGCCTCTGGCCAAAGGGTTGAACCTTGTTCGTGGCTATTTTCAGTGAGTGCTCCTTACATCACGCGTGCCGGGATAAGCACTGATGCTCCTGGTGCAGATCGGTGCGCCCCACACCGGGCAAGATCCTGGTGAACGTTGACATTAGCACTGGCATCCTGTAAGTTTTCTGTAAAGCGCGTCGATTCCCCTGTAACAAAACTGGACAGGTGGAGTGAAGGGCCCCTCCTGGACGTGGTCATGGAGTTCCTTGGCAAGCGCAACATCCGCGATCTGGAGAACCTGCACGACAGAGAGCTGGGCGACTTGAACAGGTACCTCAAGAATGTCAGGGTGCGGTCGACGCACAAGCCGGGCACGAGGGGCAAGCCCATCCACAAGTTTGACAAGCTGGGCTCGGATAAGATCATACTGGAGACTGATGGCAGAACGATCGCGGTATGCTCTCACTAAACATATATGAGATGACAAACTGACAGAGCCACAGCAATACTTTCTGGACACATACAATATCAAGCTGCAATACCCTAACATCTGCTGCGCCTGGGTCTCTAGGAGCGCCGCCCTCCCCCTCGAAGTCTGCATGATTGAGCCTGGACAGCTGTACAAGAAGAAAGTGAACGACCCTGCGATGTTGCGGCAGGTGCTGGATTTCTCCACTCGCAGGCCCGAGCAGCGCATTGCTACGATCGTGAACGGACTGGGGGACATGATGTACGACACTAGTGACTATATGACCAAAGCCGGGTTGAGGGTTGGCGCGCAGCCGATCAGGTTTGAGGCGCGTCAGCTGAGGGGTGCCAACGTGGTGTACAAAGCTGGAGCCCAGGTCGGTAACATCCTCCTCATGAAGTCCCTTGCTGAGCCTCTAGCAGGAAGTGCAGGAGGGTGCGTGGAACTTGCGCGGCAGGCAGTTTGTGCAGGGGGCGACCCTCCGTGTCTGGGCCATAATCAACCTCTGTCCTGGTGCTGGAAGGGGGGCGATGGCGCGGCCCCAGGTGCAGCAGTTTGTGCAAACGCTGGTTCGATCGATGCGCGATTGCGGGATGCGTGTGGAGATGGAGTTCCCGGACATATTCGATCTTGTGAACACGGGACGGATCGAGGATGTACGCCAGCTTCATGTACTCGGGAGGCTGCGTATGGAGGCTGAAAATCTTGCAGGAGTTGCTGAAAATAGGAAAAGGACTGATTGATCGCCTGAAAGTGCCCCATCCCGATCTCTTCGTTATCATCACCAATGGATCTGCAGACTTATAGTGAGTCGCCACAAAATCTACACGGAGACATGTATTGATTGTCTACACAGCACGCGCGTGAAGCACTGGGGTGACATTGTGACTGGCACGGCGACGCAGCATGTTCGGGTGGACAAGGTTGTGAAGGCCAATCCTCAGTACTGTGCGAATGTAGCGATGAAGTAAGACTCAGCGCGCCTGCCCGCATCCCCCCTTCCTGACGTCTGCCCAGAATCAATCTCAAGATGTCTGGTCGCAATCATCTCCCCGCGGGGGAAGCTATCAAATTCATCGGCGCTGCTCCGTGCATGGTCATGGGTGAATATCCTTTCGCCGACGGCGGCTACTGGGACTGACTCGTTTGCAGGCGCTGACACGAGCCATCCCGGGCCTGGGGATACTGAAAAGCCAAGCATCTCTGCGTTGGCGGCGAGCTTGGATGAGCATGCGACGGTGTACGTCTCGACGGTCAGAGTTCAGGAAGGGAGGCTTGAGATTATTGCGGACTTGAAAGAAATGGTGGAGGTCGGTGTCCTTTCCCGTCTTCAGTCTCACGGCGAGCGTTTGACGGTGGAAATAGTGGGCGGTCGGGAAGTTCCAGGAATATCAAGCTGGCGTCCACAAGAGAATGAACATCGTGCCTCAGCGCATCATCTTCTACAGGTCCGTCGTTTTCTCGAGTTCGACTTTTTGCAGCTGAACACAGTACAGAGACGGCGTGAGCGAGGGGCAGTTCGCCGAAGTGTGCACGAGAGAGGTGCAAGCTATCCGAGGTTCGTCGGCCGAGATGAATCGTTATCGTGAGAACCGCGTTCCTGACGCTAAGTGCAGATGCATTCACGGCCCTGAAAATGAGACAGCCGAAGATTACGTTCATGGTCGTGGGAAAACGGCACCATGTTAGGTTCTTCCCCGAACGTCAGAATGCCGATAGGACTGGTGAATCCCCAGTTCGTCGCCGTCCCGAGCTTCCACTGACAGCAGAATAAGGAAACGCGCCTGCCGGATTGGTCGTTGACACGTAAGTCGTTCCTTGTCCGCCATGGTGTCCAACAACTAAGCCCTCCACAGAGATGTTTCCCATCCGTACGAGTGAGTCGCCTTCCACGGCCAGGGCCCACGGGTTCAGACGCTTATCTCTTGCCAAGATGGGACTTTTATCTCCAGAGTCACGCCGGTCTGTTGGGAACCTCCCGGCCGATGCATGTTTCTGTTGTCGTCGACGACAACGGATTAAATGCGGATCAGCTCCAAGAACTCACATTCACCCTTACCCATAATTTCCCTCGGGCGACCAGGACAGTCAGCATCCCTACCCCCGTCTACCACGCCGATGTAGGTTCCTCATTGTGCTGTCTCGGCTACTTGCTGATGCCGTGCGCCATAGCTTGCTTGCGGACGGGCGAACATCCATTTCGATCCTCATGCGAACGGAAGCGGAAGCGGCATGAGTGGGTTGGCGTCTTATCAGCAGGCATTCAAGCAAGTGCACCCAAAGCTCGCGAATGTGAGTTACAGTATTTCAAGTAAGCAAGGGGCGAGCGAAGCGCTAATTCTCGTGCAGCGTATGTTCTGGATGTGATCTTATATACGACGACTACGTTGGAGGGAGTCTACACGATTGCGCAAGTAGTTGCTGAATTGCGTGATTGATGATGAAGGGCCAGGTGAACGTGCATCTGGCCGGATATTGCGAGGCTTTGAGATTGCGGGGTTGGCTAATTGAGGTACAAGAATGTTCGGAGAGTCAGATAAGTGCATGATTGTTGTTCCAATCATCGTTATCAGAAGCTGCTGTATCGTGCCGACGTGGGGTATCGTGCCGCATTGATTCAACTGATTCAGGTGCAGCCCTGGGACTCGGCCGAAGTGACTGAATAAGCCTTGACCGACCCGCTTGACGACGAGGGTGATCGGTCGGGGACCTGGTCGGCGGACCGGACAGGCGCCCATGATAGAGCATCCGTCCCGAACCCGAGAGACAAGAGTAATGAAAAGTCCAAGGGAAGGCTGTGCTCGGCCCTAGCGGCATCTAAATTTTACCTTTTCGCGTATTGAGTTTCCACGTGTGCCGCGCGCTTCCGCGCTTTGCCGCTCCGCTGCAAGTCTCATCTTCCTAATTCAACGTCTCTACGCCGGTACCATGCTCAAAATCGCCGACTATCGCACAACTTCTTATCGGGATGACGTGCCTGAGGAACAGCATACTTTCTATTTTCGGTACTTTCTTGGGGCGCCCCTGAAAGCCCCGTCAATCCTATCCGTGCAATCACGCAATACTGGCACGAATCTGCGCGCTATCGACTTCATGATATCGCTGTACGACGACGGAAGAAGACATTCCGATTCTTTAAGAATGGACGAGCGCTTGGGTGGGCGGGCCCTGTGTGCCTTCTGTCCCTTTTCCCGCTTTCCAGAAGTCGAATAATGGCCTCGAACGACATCGACATCGACGCGGAGAAGCAGATCGCTGCCCAGCGGTCTGGCATCCAGCCCAACGCCAAGAAGGGCTGGCGCTCGTACATTTGGGACCATGAGTAAGTCTAGTGGTTGTGGCATTGCTCGGGATGAACGTTGATGGTTCGCAGCACCGATCAGAAGTCTCCGGAAGAAAGGAAGCTCCTCGTAAAGATTGACACCACCATTCTCGTTTACGCTTGCTTGGCCGAGTTCCTCAAGCTTCTCGGTATGAAGCTTCTCGTAGTCACCAGCTCGGAGACTTACGGCTCCCAATTCAGACCAGTCGAACTTGTCCAATGCCTACGTTTCCGGCTTGAAGACGGACATCGGCCTGGATGGTAACACTTACAACGTTGCCAATGCGCTGTTCTCTATTGGCTATGCTATCGGTCAGATCCCTGGGGTATGTCCCTACTTCCGTGGTCAAAGATGGGAGGTTAATTATAATGGGCACAGACTCTCTTGCTTCAGAAGTTCAGTCCCCACTATGTGCTGCCGCTGTTCGAGATCATCTGGTCGGTTGCCACGTTCGCCACATCTGCTGTGAAGACCCCCCAACACCTCTGGGCGTGCCGGTTTTTCGTCGGTCTTGCGGAAGCCCCGTTCTTCCCCGGGATGCTCGTCACGCTGGCCGCTTGGTATACGCCCGCAGAGCTTGGCAAGCGAAGCTCCATCTTCTTCGTTATGGCTCAAGTTGGCTCCTTCTTCTCCGGGTATCTTCAGGCCGCATGCTACAACCTCAACGGCGTTCGGGGTTTGGCTGGATGGCGATGGCTCTTCATCATGGACGGCGTCATGTCGCTTCCCATCGCTCTGGTTGGATTCTTTTTCTTCCCCGATACCCCTGCTCGGGCACGGGGCTGGTGGATGACAGCTGCTGTACGTCTCATGACATTGAGACCACCGTTCTAGACTCTAATGCTATCACAGGATAAGCAACTTGCTATTGACCGCATCGCACGTGCTGGAATCGCGAGGAACCCCGGTTACTTCGATTGGAGGCTCATCAAGCGCGCTCTGTCCAACTGGCGTTGGTACCTCTTCGTTCCTGGCTACGTCTGTGGGTAGTTCTTCACACAGTCACCGACTGAGACTCACTCTGCGCAGGCTTCGGTCTCGGTACTCAGGCCGCCACTACGTGGTTTGGTGTTTGGTTGCAAGCAGAGGGCTACAGCGTGTACCTGCGTAACATCATTCCCACGTGCACGAACCTGGTCACCCTTGTTGCCGTCCTGATTTGGGGCTGGCTCTCCGACTACCTCGAGAATCGTCCGCTTGTCATGATCATCGCCATTATTTACGGCATCTTCCCACTCGCCTGCTTGTCCGTATGGAACATCCCCGATGGTCTCAAGTTCTTCAGCTACCTGACGCTCGGTGTCGAATACATCACCCCTCTCTTCTTCACCTGGGCCAACGAGGTGAACAGGGGAGACGATGGTGTTCGAAGCTTCATTGTCGCAAGCATGAACTGCGCGCAGTATGCGATGGCCGCCTGGGTCACCATCCTCACGCTGCCCGCCTCCAAAGCACCAAAATTCTCCGTTGGATACCAGACTTGCGCTGCCTTCAACGCCGGTGCCATCCTTATCATCGGTGCCATCTGGTACTACGATAGGCGGGAGAGGGCGCGTGAGCTCCCGTCCGAAGCCGAAATTGATGCTACGGAGAAGGTTCACGAGAAGGGCTCAGAGGAGGAGATCACCTACTTGGCCGAGTAATCATCGGGCGGTACGGTACACGGTATATAGGTTGTATTGGGCGTAATGGACGGCACGGGCCGATTTTATGGAACGGTTTTATTTTTATTTGTTGTCGGTATCCTTACCATACAGCACGGTTGTATATACAGTACATGACAACCGTCACAATCTGATGTGCACATTTCATAACTAGATGCTTCGACTGCTCCGCCCGGGCCCGGATCTTCCGGCCCCGGGTACCTCCAATAGTTTGGCCTTACAATATAGGGCAAGCTTTGATGCAAAGCCAGGCATCAAGCTCGCGTAAAGGATCTGACAGCAATGTTAGGAGGTTACACCATGGGCTGACACTCGCTTGATCGGACAAACCGAGCACAACATCTCGGCCCGCGTTGATGATTTCTGAGCAAATGTGAGAAATCAGTCACCATAGACAAACGGCCTATAGCTTACGGGTGACCGTGGCGCCAGCCTTGGCTGGGAGAACGGGGCCAGCTGCGTCGTGGGAAGGCATAGTGACGAGGGAGGGCATGGTGAAGTTGAAGAGTGCCACCAGGGCCGACAAAAGGAATGGGGCGGTTGACGAGGACTTGGGGAGAGAGATGTGACCAGGCCTGCTGCTGACAGGCATCCGCGCTGTAAGGACCAGAATTTATTCACTCCCCCCCAAACCTTGGAAGCGCCGTTTGCTGGAATATGCCCGGCTTGGTTCGGTGTCAGAAGTTATGCTGGAGCTGCTGCCCGGCGAAAACCAGTGAACAAGCCGAGCACGATCATTCTAAGTTCTATGGCAACTGGTGCTACGACGATGCAGAGCACTCTACCGTAGCGCACGACTTTGGTGGTCGTCAGTCATGTTTAACAGAAGACCGCTGGATTTGAGGAAGGTCTGATGTCAACCATCAGAAACGGGCATAAATCTTCCGGGCTCTTTCGACAACCCTGATTTTTCAAAGTGATGGTCGAATAGCACCTCCATAATCTGGGCTAGGGTACCGTGGTGGTATGGCCTAAATTTCAGGGCGGCATGACTCGCCCCTCAATGCGCCATAAGCGCCCATCCTGGCTGGATCAGACCGCCGCGGACTTTCCTTTGTGGCGTGTTGCGAAGTCTGGGAGATGTGCAGATCCCCTGATGGCGTGCTCGCGGTCGGGAAGAGTTTCAGGGGACCAACTCGGAAGCACGGAGCCGATCAACCCGTTCCTGACGGAACTGCGGCTCGCGCTCGTGAAAAAACCGTAAATCTGGCCTCTCTTCGGAGAAAATGCAATTCTGTTTCGTAATTGCTCATCAAATGCACTCTTTTTCAGCTGTCTTGCTGTCTGAACAATTGGGGGGGGGGGTTCACCGAGAATGTAACACTCGTTCACGTTCATCTTCTCTGGAGGCTTGTCAGCCTGGCTGTATTCGTCATTGCACGACTCAACTACGCCATCACAACTATATTTAATATGTCCAAATTTAATTTGTTGCCAATGGGAACAAAGGCACGCGAAGTAGCCACACTAGAGACGCGTCAATTATTTACCACGTGGGGTTCAGGCACGTCGCGCCGCCGGTTCCTTCAGCTGACCGGCATTTCGCCCTTCCCGTTTGCCGGTGAAGAATGGAAAGCGCCGCACCTTCTATGCGGGCTCAGGCTCATTTGTCTGTCTTCTCACCCCCGCACGCCTTCGTTGGAAGGAGCATTTGCTCATCTGTCCGTGCCCGGCATACTACGCTGAAGGATCGTCCTTCGTCCACTCACTCATCGTCGACTATACAATGGTACTCATCACTAATATCGTTCGGGCGACAGTCGCCTTCACCATCGCGGTATCCACCGCATCCGCCAGCTTCCCCTTGCCGCGCATGCACATCCGGAAGGATGTGGATGAGCTACTCATCCATCGTCACGCCGCGAGCCGGACCATCAGTACCCATTGTCCTCATCGCCTTCTAACCACACCTGCTAATCCCGCTGTAGAAGCGCCTGCCGCGAAGCGTTCGAACAACCCCAACCTCCTCACCCCCGGCACGCCCGTCTCAGGCCTCGTCCAAGCGTACGCAGGCAGCAGCTCCTCGCGCAAGCGGGACGACTCCCTGGGCTACTTCAGCCCAATGATCTCCGCCCTCGAGACGTGGGACGGCCTCTACCGGCGCTGCAGCCGCGCAGACCCAGGCTGCGTCCCCGTGCCGTTCACGTTCACTGTGCCGGACTCGGCGGACGAGCTGATCCAGATCGGGTACGAGGTGCGCTGCGCTCCAACCTCTTCTCATCCTCGAGCCTGATCATTGGAGCTAATGCAAACCAGGGCTTCGACGGCCTCATCCTCTCGCTCGTCGGGCTGTACATCGACCACGTGAGCTGGGAGGGGAGCAACGAGGACGGCCACTGGGTGGACTACGACATGTCGCTCGGAGCGGGCAACACAAACTACCTGATCTTCGCCGACTGGGGCCAGAACAGTGCGTCCGCCCCCTTTATCTGCTTCGTGCCTGCAGGTCTGGGAGCTACTGTAAGCTATGGGCTGATGCGAGGTGTTTGTCTTTGCAGCGACGGTCGGCACGCCCCCGACGTATGTGGAGGGCGCGGCGGCTGGGTGGACGGAGACGAGCGTGTTCTCGATCGACCCTGCGACAGGAGCGCTGGGCGTGCACTGGGTGAACCCGGATGGCAGTACGTCCCTCCCTCTCTTCCCTCCCCATCTCCCTCCCTCCCCTCCACGTTTGGTTGGGGTACATCACTGACCCCCTGCTCAGCATACGCCAGCCCCGTGTTCCTCCTCTACTCCCCAAGCACCAACATGGTCTACGTAACGGGCGACGTGGACCTCCTGGGCACGACGCTGGGGGTGGACGACCTCGAGCCTCTGGTACGCACTTCCTCCATCTCCTAGTTTGTAGAGACTAGTTGCTGATGAGCACGGATAGACGCTCATCTTCAGCCCTGGGGAGCTGGCGTCCAGCTAGTAGCGGAGGGTATTGCAGATCAAGATGCCGGGGGCTGGATGTGGTGTGTGGCCGTCGGACGGACGGGCGGGCTGGGGAGGCCTAGGTTTATGGCTAGACCGCAGCTCGGGCGCTTAATCCACTTGCCGCTCGCATGCTTCCCTTCCCAACCTCGCTCGTGAGCTGCAGCAGCACATGCGGACAGAGGTGCCGATCCCGGAAGGAGACAGAGACAGAGATAGAGGGACGGCAGCGTCCCTGCGGGCCAACCCGGCATCGGGGGGCGCCCTCATGATCACGCGACCCCTGTTGCGCCTGAGAGAGAATATCCAACCTCCCTTCCCTCCCCTTCCCTCTCCACGCGGGGATATTGAACTTTCAATGCCCGCCGAGTCCGTATTTGCAGGAGGTGGGAAGGCCGGGAGGGCTGGCGTAACGTGGAGCGGAGCTTGGTCCGAGCTGAGGCTAAAAGGCGAGGAGGAGGAAGGGCGCCCTTCCGGGGCGAGCCCTACGTTTCTTCTTCCTGCGCGCGCTCCCGCTGTCATAATAGGCGATAAGAGCCTCGGAAGGAAGCTCGGCAAGCCCGGGCGGAGACCGGAGAGCGGGGAGCGGTGCGAGCGGACTGAGCTGGTTTCTCAAGTTCTGCGGGGGGGGAGATCCGCCCTGCGCCGGGCCTTCCTGAAGCTCCGGTGGTGGGGGGAGGCTGCGGTCCCTGGGGTACATGCGAAGTGCCCGTGAGAAGTGGGAAGGAGGAAGTGAAGGGATCCTGCAGCAGCGCAGACCGCACTGGATGCACATCCCGTTCCTCAGGCGCAGCCGCTCGGGTCGGTCTGTACCTGGCTGAGGCTGAGGCTCCGAGCGCAGCCAGAAGGATGTTCCCGACCAGACCATACCAAAGCCCCGTCCAGTGCAGTGCGAGAATAGCACGGACTCAGGCTGGCTTCGCGAGCCGCCAAGCTGCCAACTGCCAGCGAGGCGGGGCATGCCCGCCCGCCGGACTCAGACCTGCACCTGGATCCGGACCGGCAGATATCGTCCACTGTCCAGAAAGGGCACGGCCGAAGGCGACTGAAAGCGGGGGAACAATCAGGGTGCAAGTACGGGCAGAGGGGGGGGGAATGATAAGATTAGATGCACACTAGGATTGAACTGATTAGACAGAGTTGCACGGGGAGCTTCGGATAAGACAAGCGAGAAGGGCTGGCTGTATGGGGAAGTGCGTGTGCGGGAGTGGGCATGTGATGTACTGTCAAGGGTGTGGGAGATGGGAGATGGGAGGTTTGCGGGTATGTATGAGGAGCCCGTCCCGCCCGCCACGTCGCATGCTGCAGTACTGCTAGTACAGGACGAGTAAGTACTGACAAGCGGAGTTGCGGACGGGCGAGCGAACGCCGAGCTGTGGGCGCAAAGGGAGGGAGTGCACGGCCCTGGGAGCCAATCCCCGGCGGGGGAAAACAAACCCGTTGGCCCCAGCACCACTCGCCACTGAATAAAGCGCGCCTCTGCCCTTGTCCGAAGCGTAAAAGCACGCGAGCCATTGGCCCACGGAGGCTCACCAACCCGCCGGGAGCAGTTTGGCAGGACGCCGCTCGGGGTCTCGCTTGTGAAAGGGCGTCATCCGGGATTGATCCCGTTTGCGCGTCCTGCAGGGACGGGGTGCTTACCCTAGCCTGAGCAGAGCAAAACACTTATCTTGCCTGCCACCACGGCGACCGGCGACAGCCTCTTGCACGCAGCATACATCCACATCACCACCACCACCACCACCACCTTTCACGCCCCCCCTCACCCTCCAACGCGCTCCTACCCCGCGTCCCCAGCAGCCATGTCTGCATCCCCCGTCCCCGCGCCCGCACCCAGCACCACCCCGCACGCGCCCCAAACCCCCATATCCGTCGCCCTCCCCCGGCGTGCACCGCGCAACTCCCTCGCCTCCGTCTGGTCCACCCAGGCCTACGGCACGTTCCACGATGACGCGGTGCCCGAGACACCATTGGCGCAGAAATGCGGGCGCGTCGACGGCGTGTGCTGTAAGGACCTCAAGGGCGAGGACGAGCGGACGCTCCTGGACCCCGACGTCGTGCGCGATATGTGCGTGTTCTCTTCCCCTCCACAGCTCTGGGATGTTGTGCTGACGTAAACGCAGCGTCATCGGCCTCAGTGACGGGCTGACCGTGCCGTTCGCCTTGACCGCAGGCCTGTCAGGCCTCGGCGACTCGAGGATCGTCGTCCTGGGCGGGTTTGCCGAGCTGATCGCCGGCGCCATCTCCATGGGCATCGGCGGGTTCCGTACG
This sequence comes from Calocera cornea HHB12733, assembly GCA_001632435.1. Taxonomy (NCBI): domain Eukaryota; kingdom Fungi; phylum Basidiomycota; class Dacrymycetes; order Dacrymycetales; family Dacrymycetaceae; genus Calocera; species Calocera cornea. Next base: position 60,176 of record KV423922.1, on the reverse strand, counting down.
TCCCTTTCCCCCGTTTCCCCGACCGTGCAAGCACTAACATCCACACGCGCACAGTGGCAGCCCAATCCGAACGCGACCACTTCCGCTACCTCCGCAAGCAGACACACGACCGTGTCGCGCGCTCCTGCGACGGGGAGATGATGCGCGAGGTGTACGACGTGCTCGGGCCCGTGGGCGTGGACGAGTACACCAGCAGGCAGGTCGCTATGCAGCTCCGCAAGGTCGAGGCGGACCTGTGTGCTGCGCAGCCGAAGGAGGAGCCGCATGCGTTCGATCTGGGGATATGGCTCAAAACTTGGGGGAGGAAGGCGGGGAAGGCGCCGGACGGCAACAGACATGCGAACGGGAACGGGAACGGGAACGGGCACGCGAACCCCGAAGCAGGCGGGCTGAAATGGTCGGACGACGTCGGGCTGACAGCCTTCCTGCTCAAGTTCGGCGAGAACCTCGAAGAAGTCCCCGCGCGCCGGATGTACCTCTCCGCGCTGACGATCGGGCTCGGCTACTTCCTGGGCGGGCTCATCCCGCTCCTCCCCTACTTCTTCGTCGACTCGGCCAACACCGCGCTCGCCTACTCGTGCGCCCTTACGGGCATCATCCTGCTCATCTTCGGCGCGTTCAAGACGCACTTTACGGGCGGCACCGGCGGCGTGGGCGGCTACCTGTACGGCGCCTTCTCCATGCTCCTCGTGGGCGGCGCGGCGGCCGCAGCGGCGTTCGGGTGCGTCAAGCTGCTCGAGGTGCAGGGATGAGCCTCCCCCCCGGCCCCCGCCGGTCCCCCCCGGGCGGGGCCATGCAAAATAGACTGTCGTTTCGGTCTCGCGGTGTATGATACGGTATGAGACGAGGCTGGTGTGTGTGTAGACCAGGCCCGCCCGGGAGATGTCCTAGTGCAGGGCACACCCCTTCTTACTCCTTACTATTACTCTTTCCTTCTTCCGCACCTTTCTTTCGCTTCCCACTTCCTAGTCCCTAGTCCCCACGTCCTCTTCCTGTCTGCTCAGCATCCCCATCCTCCTCATTCAACATGTATGCAATGATCACGAGTCCCATTTCCGCAGTATCCAGTATCTATGCACGTCTCGCATGAATGATCCGCCAGCGCCCAATGAATCACAACTAGAACCAAAGAGGGAGGAAGCCGAGGCGGATCAAGAAGTCATTAGGAGTCCGTCGTGAGTCGTTTCGTATAGTATCGCCCCCCCCTTGCCCGCGCCTCCGTAAATAAAACCCAATAGCCAATAGCCACTACCCGTGCCCCATCGCACAGCCATTCATTCGCAGCGCAGGAGGGACCACCGATCACTCATCGATCCCCATGACCCTCCGCATCCTCACCACCGCCTCGATCTCCTTGAGCGCCTCCTCGAGCACGACGACGTTATCCAGCAGCTCGGAGAGCGTCGTCGTCTCCTCCCTTTCCTCCTCCCTCTCCCGCTCGGGTGTCTTGGGCCTGCTCGCAGATTCAGACTCTTGCTCGCCCCCCCAGGCGACAGCGCCCCCGCTCGCAGGATCGTCCTGCTCCTGCACCCGCTGTGGCCTGCGCCGGGCGGGGGACCAGGGGCCTTGGGTCGGGAGGGCGCCCCGGAGCGGCGTCAGATGCACGGCGCGCGTTTCCCTGTAGTGCTTCTCGAGGGGGTTCGCTTCCCTGGACTCTTGCCGCGCGGGGATGGGGGCATCGCTATGCGCTTCGGAGGCGGCACGCGCGCGGGAAGGGGAGAAGTAGGCGACGAAGCCCGAGTAGCGCGGGGCTTTCTTTGCTGGTGTGCCTGGGCCGGACAGCGCGCTTGACACGGAGGACTGGGTGTCCGAGGCTGGGAGCTTGACCGGGCTGCTCAATGCGTCGGCGTCTTGTTGTGCTGAGGAGAGGAGACCCCGTCGGCGTTGCTCCAGGTACTCATCGAACTTTGGCACTTGCTTGCGATACTTCGGGAGCTGGGCTGTTAAGCTTGCTAAGCATGTGTACATCGCTGGCTGCGCTGATCCGAGCGAGCTGGAGCCATATGTAAGCCAGTCGGCTAGCGAAAGCTGCGGGCTGCAGGCAATGGCGTGAATGACGCCCGTGAGGGAGAGATTCATGTCACTCGAGTGGGAGAAGAAGCGTTGGGCGACGCTCAACAGCTGAGCCAGCAAAGGATCCGTCGGCGAAAGTCGATATCTTCTTTCTGGAAGGGATAGCGATTGATCTCCGTTTGCCTCCGGATCCAGGAGAGGGTCGGTGAGCATCAGTTGCGTTTCTAGCCAGTCTTGCGCGTCTTGTAGATATTGTGTATTTCGACCACGCTGCACTTCACTCGCAAAGGCAGGATCAACTCGGGCAATTAACTGCTGCCACAGGTCCGAGTCATCCAGCTCGCGTTGTACATATCGCAAGGTGGAAAGATCGTCTTCAGAGCGGCCAGGAAAGCCGGGAAAGAAGAAGTCGTCTTGTGACGCGGAGAATCCAGGTCGAGGTGTCTTCAGATCATCTTCGTCGAAGAAGTGACCGTTTGTGACACCGGCACTATCTGGAAGCAGTGTGAAGATTCGAGGGAGCGCAAGCAGCCCGTGCTGGGTGAGCAGGGTATTCAGCAGCTTCAATGCGGCATTCGCGGTGATCTGCGACTTGCTTTCTAGATTGGACGATAGCAGGTCCTTGACAGTGAAGCGCCCCAATGAGTTGTAGTACGTCGATTTCCTCCGCGGATTCGTCTCGAGTTGCAACAATGTCATCGCAGTGCTCTGCGTTCGCTGGCGTTTGGCGGCCGTACGGGTCTTCTTCCGTCGGGTGGTCACATTCGAGTGCTCTTTCACGCTTTCATCTTCATCCTCGCTCGTCAAGAAATTGATGATTATCTCGGACATCTGAGAGTCCTTGACAGTGTTGAGGATGGCATCGAGGTAGGTGATCACGGCGACAGCGCTTCCATCTTCGTCAGAGCATTCAAGGATGGAAGGGTAAAGCACGTTGGTCAAAAACGAAGAGCGGAGGAACTTGAGGATTGACTTGACTATCGACTGGCCCAAAGTACTCGAGCTTGAGCTTCCAAGATCGTCCGTCGGCGCAGTTTGTCGCAGAATGACCTCTTGGACGAAGTCGACCATCTTCACAAAGTGCGCTAGGCGGGCCTTGAACTCCGGGCTGGTGGACACGTCCATCCCGAAAGCCCTCGCCCGCTCTAATTCTTCATCCATGTCGCTCTCGTCCTCGCTCGCTTGCATTCCACCAAGCATCATGGTACCACTCGTATCCTTGCTGCCGCCAGCCTCACGGCGAACGACAAGCTTGGAAGGCAGAAGGGAGTAAACAGCGCCAAGAGCAGCCGCCAGGACATCTGCAAAGTCGCTTTCGAGGATGTATTCCGCGAACGCAAGCGAGACCTCTGTCAAAGGGTCCACAGCAGGTGGAGACGAAGTGCTGCTCAGAGATGGCCGTTCCGGAGCCGACATTGCAACGTCCATGAGGAACAGGAGGCCAGTGCGAGCGGAGTCTCCGATCTTTCCTTCGCGATGAACGAAGCGCAGCAAGTAGTTGTACACCAAGAACTCGTATTCCGGTCTCCGATAGAACGATGATGTCGTGGGCGCCGAGGTAATTGTCGTCCCAGAAGGTGTGGGCGAAATAGAACGTCGAACGGCGGTAAATCCAGACTGGGTAGAAGTGAACGACAGATCTGGGTCATCCTCTTCATCTCCGTCGTCGCCCTGGACTGTTTCATCTTCGTCTAGATCGTGATATACGTGCTTATCGTGGAAGAAGATGAGGAGTAGTTGGGGGTATAGTCGTATCCGGGAGCAGAGGGCACACATAAGGTCCACAACTGGAAGGCGTGTCAGCTAGTTCGGCAATAGTGCATAAGCAATATGCGCACGATCTTCCTCATAGTCTATCGGTCTGCCGCGCGCAGCACTGGCCGCACCCATGGCCTTCGTCCCTCCATCAAAGCTCTGCGACTCATCCCTCACACAACTTCGAAGGAGTCGCAGCACGGCCTTGTGCACCGTCGAATGCACAAGGAAGTGCTCGTCCATGAGCACAACAAGGTTAAGCATAGCTTTCACAACCTCGGCTTTGATTCCGAAAGGTCGGTCCTTCGAGCTGAGGCGAACAAGGGTGTTCAAAACATCTGCACGCGTGTCAGCAGCAGCATCAAAACAGCTCAGTTGGAGCTGCGCACCATGCTTGAGAGTGTATTCTAAGCAAGGACCGGTCGTACTGTAGACTGGGTCAGATTGGACGCGGAGACAGGGGCAGACCGCATATACTCCGCATCTGGACTTGACTCCAACACGAGATTATTCACAAGCAGCCTCAACTCTGCGGGGATATCGGTAAACCCTATACCGCGCGCTAATTGTCGCTCATCCGGACGGTGCAGAGTTTCCTAACCATCCAGTCAGCAAAGCTTGTGTGTTGATGTTGATGATGGTACGCACCTTCACATGCTGCCAAGACTGTGTGAACGACGCGAGGTCCGCGTCCGGATCTGACTGCTCGGCTTTGGGCGTTGAACGAAATACTTTGGTAAAGTAGCTCATTGAACAGATAGCAATATAAGTCTCTCATGCATGGAGATTAGACCACAAGAAGGACAGGTTCGGATATGAGACGTCAGGCTGGGTATATGCGGCGGGTTGTCAATGCGACTGCAGCACCACGACAGTCGCGCGTCTCTCTGCCCTAGCAGGTGGCAGTGTACGTATTGCTTCTGTTAATCCGTGACTCCGCATCTGTCCGACGACAGGATGTTGGCGTGCTGCGTGGGAAAACGCAGGAAGCACATCAGAAGCGCTATCGCATCGCTGAATGTTCTCAGACTTCTGGAGGTGAAGCCATTAATTATACAACCATGAGACCGATCACACCAATACATGTCACTGAATCAGTAAATCACCAGGTCCAGTCAAGTGGCCGAGCGGGAGTCATCAAAGCCTAATAAAATCCAAAGAATTATGCTGTCTGGCCGTGTCCGTCCAGTGTGAATCATTTACCCATTCCCCTCCCTCCTCCTTGCTCGTGAGACTCGAAACTGCGTACAGAGCAGAGCGGACGCGCTGCCATGAGCATTGATCCGATTTTGTTTCGTGGGGTATGCGGTAGTACAGAGTGCGGACAAGTGTTAGTTGCCCTGTTGGTCCGATCGTAGTGTCGGGCTTGGGGCCCTGCTCAGGTGCTCAGGGATGGAGAAGAATCTGCCAATTTCGTTCTGGAAGAGAAGCATCGCGTCCGTGTCGAACGTCCCAGTGACCGTGCCGTCGCTCATGGTGACATCCATAAGCGGGTGCTGCTGCTGCTGGGTGCTTACTTGCTGCTGCTGCTGTTGCTGTTGCTGGTCGAGCCCATGCGGGAGCTGAAGACCGCCGCCGCCTTGGAGGGTTTGGAGGAAGTTGTCCACCGGGTCGGAGATGCTGTAGTATTGCGTGGGCAGGTTCGAGAATTGGAAGTCCGCCTCGGCATGGTTGAACGACACGCGCAGCAGGTTGGCCGGGTCATTCGGTAGCAGAGCGTCCATGCCCGTACCATCGGCCATGCCGAGCAGCGTATCTAGCGTGCCGGTAATGCCGATGCTCGCACCCTCCGGGCTGTCCCCAAACCGCAACATCTCAGCCTTCTGGCTGTCGGACGGCGACACCGGCCCATTCGAGCCGTCTTCCGTCGACTCGCGGTGCGACTTTCGGTTCTCGGTGACGTGCATGCGCCACGCTTTTGCCGCCCACTGCTTGATGAGCTCACTGTCCGGTCGAGGAGCTAGGGAGTCCATGAGCTCGGCTGCATCATTGGATGGGCGATGTCGGTACTCACGGGCAACCTGACTGTCGCCACTTTCACCGCGTCCGAGGTCAAAGTTCCCGTCCGGCGACATGTCTTGCTCTTCGAGAATCCGTCGCACGGCCATGACGCCTCCCCAGTACTTGGACATCTTCGCCAAGAACTGCTTGCACTTGGCGATGCTCGAGTCGGGCCACTTCTTGCTCATGATGAGGTTCATGGGCATCTGGGCCATTGGGAACTCTTTTCGGTCTTCCAGGAAGGAGCGGGCGGCGGTGAGGATGGGAAGATCGACGAACGGGTTGCCCATCAGCGCGAGTGGGCCCTGCTCGTCCGTCAGGAGGACCATGTCGACGATCGTGCGAGCAGACTGCAGAAGCTGTCAGTCACTATCCTATCTGTGTGCACCAAGACACTCACGGAACGAGACAGCTCGACACTCGGCATAGACGCGCGCGGCACGTCGGGCGTAAAGTCCTCGAGCAGCTGCGGGCGGTGGAGCACAATGAGCACCGAGTGGAACATGACGTGCAGGAGGAGGAAGAGGGCGCCCTGGTTCGCCTGGAAGTAGAGCTTGAAATTGGCCAGGTTGAACTGCAGGTCGTTCGGCAACGACGCGTAGAAAGCCATCATCTCGTATTGCAGTGATCTGCGGGCACTTCATCAGCACGTCACCAGCATACACAAGCAGGTACATAGGCATACGTCAGCTCCAAATCCACCGGGCTCGTATTCAGCTTCCTCTTGACGGTATTATTGATCAAGTCGCCCATGCGCCCTCTCAACTGCACGAGCCTGCACAGATGGCCAAACACATACCCAGGCGGCGGCGGGTGGCTATGGTTATACCCGTGCTGGAGCGGCGGGACGAACGGCGGCTCGGTGTCGAACGCGTCGTCCGGGATGGCGATTGGCCTGCCGGTGCCCCAGCAGTTGATCCGGTCTACGAGGATGACCGCCCACCAGGTCGCGCGGATCCGCTCCGGGTGGTCCGTCACCAGCTGGATGGTCGCTTCGAACCCCAGGCCGAGGTCCATCGCCATCCCTACCGCCATGCGGGAGTACATCCACAGACCTGCACGAACTATTAGATCCGCAGCTCTTGGTCAACCAACCCAAAGGTAGATGTATGCGCACCGCTGTCTCGCCCACAGCCAAACTCAGCCCACGCGATCAGCACGAGCGCCTGGACAATCTCCACGCTCGGCAAGGACAGGTACGGGGTGATGATTTCCTAACCACGCAATCAGCATATCCCTCGAGTAAACGTACAAAGTACGCACCTTGGCCCGCATACAGTACTTCTCCGCCGCCCTTGCTCGCCGCGTCGGCAGGCCCTCCACATCCGTCTGGAACAGCAGTGCCTGCCTGTCCGTGAACCTAATGCCCAGGGCAGCAATACAGTTCGCGAGCGTAGCGGTGATCGTGCGCTCGCGGATATCGCGCATGACCTCCTCCCGGTCGAGGAAGGGGAAGTGGCAGCCGAGGTAGTCGAAGAACAGGTCTGCCAAGTGCGGCAGGTGCTCCGGGTGAGGCATCGTCGGCACGTCGTCCACGGGGTCGAACAGCGGGCGGTTGTCCTCCGGCAGGGAGGGCGATGGGTCCCTGTGAGGGCCGGGAACGGAGGGCACTGACCCGCCAAAGGAGGACAGGGGGTTGGTGAGCGGTGGCCGGTGGAACGGGTGCCGTACGGCGTGCGCGAGCCCATCGCCGGAGGTACCGTTCGTCCCATGACCGACCCCGTTCCCGTTCGCCGCCAATGTCGAAGGCCCCGCAGCAGAGGAGCTCGCAGCGGCCGGATCGACACCGGCGCTCACGCGCGGCACGTCGGGCGAGGAGTCCCTCGAACTCCTACCAGCGGCAGCGGGCGCAACAGGCTTCTCGTACGTGTGTGTATGCACATTGATCCGCCTATACCCCGGTGTGTTGGCCGTAGCGCCGAAATACCTTCCAACATGGTCAGTCCTGCTCCACGCAACTAAGCGCATACACGAGCTCACCGGAAGAACGGCACGCTGATCCTCTTCAGCTCTCCCTTGTCCTCCTCGGACCCTTGCCCCTGCCCGCGCTCCTCCCTCCCTCTCATCCCTGCCGACCCAGGCTCCAACTTGACCCCCGCGGCCTGTCTGCCCATCCTCGCCTGCTGCAGCCTGTCCATCTGCTGCGCAATCCCGGGCAAGTTCTGTATCCCCTGCAGGCCGTGCAAGCCCTGAAGCGTCTGGAGGGACGTGGACAGGTGGTGCGGTGCGAACATGCGGTTGGCGTGCAGCAGGCCGTTGAAGGATGTTTGGCCTGGGGGGGCGGGGGTGAGGGGTGTGGCGAGGGCCGTTTGGCCAGCGGGGGAGGAAGGGGAGGCGGAGGTACCTGATGCGCCGGGGGGGAGGGACGCGTTGGAGGCAGAGGTGGACGCGCTGGCAGTCGTGCGCAATGAAGACGCGCCATGCGAAAAGGCGGCCTCGAACGCGGACGAGAGGGGCGAGTTCAGCCCTGGAGAAGGCCTCGAGCTCGCAGGGGTGACATCGACGTTGATCCTGGGCGGGGGACCGTTCGCCTCCGTCGCTGGGCGGGCCAAACTGCTGCTCCTCCGCCGATGCGGCCCCACGCCCCCGTCCTCCGGTGCGGACATCGCCGACCCCTCTCGCCATGGCGTCGGGTACGGCTGGCCCGAGGCGGACGACAGCGCATACGGCACGCCGAGCTTCTCCGCCTGGTACTTGTCGCGGTCTGTGAATGTGCACTCGAGTGAGGACTGCTTGCAGGACTCGCATATCGGCGAGGCGGGCGTGCGCAGACACTTGATCTTCTTGTTCCGGCAGTTGTCGCAGGCTGTTACCTGGGGGTGCGTTAGCGAGCGATCCTGCAGGACTGAGGGAAGGGAATGGGAGATGGGAGTGGAGGAAGTGGGATGTATGCAGTGGGGAGAAGTAAGGATGGAGGGTTGAAGTGACGCACCAGTCTTGCACGCTTCTTCTGCTGCCCCTTGCCCGCCTCGCTCGGCTCCTCCATCACGAACCTAAACGTGCCGCTCATCTTCGCTTCTTCCACGTCGTCTCTCAAGTCCCAAGCTAATCTCCTTTCGTTCACTTCTCCGATCCTATGCTGTCCTGCTCAGCGTCTTTCGCTCTCCGCTCGTACAGCTCGTTTCGTAAGATCCGCTGGCTTCAAGGCTGCCGCTTGTGGGGCTGGAAGGTGCGCGGAGCTGCGCCTCGATGGAGTCCAGGGCCGGGTCACTCCGTACAGGGGTCCGAACAGGAAGATGCCCGGTGGTGTGGTGCGGGGGAGGCTGTTTCCTAAAGCAGCGCAGTGGTGCGGGGTAGGGGTCGGGGTCGGTCGCCGTGCCAACGGCTCTCTCGCTATGCGGGGCCGGGGCTGGGTCGGGCGCTTCCTAATTGGGCCGCCTGTGTGCGGGGGTGTGCGATTAATTAGTTTCGGGGATCCTGATAGCGAGGAAGGCGGGGGATGTGGGGGTGGGCGGTAGGCGGTGAGCGCTCGGAGGAGAGGACGAAGGGGGCAGGCTGCTCCGGCCGAGGTCGAAAACTGGGGAAAGGGGAACCGGCTGCTGAGGTAAGCGGGGCAGGCAGGGCAGGGCTGGGCGCGCAGGACGCACCAGTAGCAGTGTCAATGACGAGCCACCGCGCTGCTGCAAGGAACGGTGCTAAACCGTGATTCACACCTCGACTCGACTCGTAGTATCTCCTTTTGTGCGAACGAGCGAGGGGGTGGGCGCTGCGGTGCGGGGGTGGGTGTGCGGTGGGGTGGAGTGGAGAGGATGATGCAGGTGTGCGGGTTTTGCTTGTGAAGTGCACACAGGTCAGCGCGGGGTTTTGGGAGGATCACCCGGGGGGCGCGTGCGGGGCAGGGTCGGGTGACAGCCGAGTCGCCGGCACCCACGGCCCGCCCAGGAAGACCCGCGCTCGCCCTCCGTTAGCCCCTGAGTACTCCTACTTACTCTACATAGTTCTGTGCCACAACAAAGCCGGAGGGAAACCGAACCGCAGTCTTTGTGTGCCCAGGCGAATGTATGCGTCTGCGCGGCGCGCACCGTCTGATCGCGCTCGGGCCCGGCGTTAGCGCTTGTCTCCCTGCGCCCTTGGGCACGTGAGCGCACCCGGCCAGAGCACCTGACGCCGTCGAGCTTCTTCATGCGGGAGAAGCGTTGCTGGGCGCTCTGATGATCGAGGACGCCGTCTAGTCAGCGCGTGCAAGTTGGTGAACAAGAACTGTGCAGCAGCGGAATGGCTAATCGTGCTGCCTGCGGATCTTATACAATACGTAACAACATGAGCTTGTGCTGCCCTCGTCCCTCAGCAAATACATTGCAACATGCAAGCTGAACAGAACCTTGCTGGATATTTCTCACCCCTCTTCCGCCTTTGGACGACTGCAGCATCCACCACGTCGGGCGCATCTGCGCTCCCGCCGCCCGCCTACGGGATGCGGCAAGCGCCAGTAAGTTGTACTCAGCTCTGATAGCGCGGATCTTCCACCTCACCTGCACTCCTTTCTCAGGCGCACAACGCACCCCTTCGACGGGTCCGTTTCGCACTTCGGACCTGACTCAGCGTCTGCCCCCCCAGAATCTCCCAGAACGCCGCCCGCTCCGCTCCCCGAAAAGCTTGCAACTTCCCAGGCGTCAGACCTATGACAACCGCCGCTTTACGCTCTCACATCTCGCGTACTGCGCGCCGAAAGGGAGGGTGAGAAGAAGCGCTGAGCTGGCAGGATCGTTCGCCCTGACTTCCCTGGGCAGATCGCCAATCGGCGGCTTCCCCGCTTGCTTGCCTGCTGCACACAGCGGGCATCATGATATCGACCTGCATGACGTGGGCGGTAAGCGAGCAGCCGGGGAACGGGGAGGGCGGGGATCACGCTCGGATCCCGCGGCTGCCCATCTTCGACGTCCCACTCCGCATCATAGTGCTATGATATGATATGATACTGTCCGTTCGGGCAGCAGCACGGGAAGGAGGGGACTGGCCATGGACTCATCCGAATCGCATCTAATCTCCCCCACGTCCCGGATCCACCTCGCCTTCCATCGTCCATCCGCTCCCATCTTCCGTCGACCATCGACCATCGACCATCTTCTGAGCTCTGCACTCAGCCTCAGTCGTGCGATCGAGTCAGTACAGTACCGGGTCGTGCCGGTCCCTGAGGCACCGTCATCCACTGCTGGTTCCTGGCCTTGCCACAGCACATCCACGTCCCGCCGATGACGAGGCGGAGCACGAGTACAGTGTAGGACGTCTGTCCCAGTGCAGGGGAGGAGGAAGCCCGAGGGGTCGACGGGGTACAAGTTGGAGCATGCGCGAACTTGCAGTGGGAGTGGCAGCTCAAGGGTCGGCACGACGCGGACCAATCACGGTGCTGGGAATAGATCCGCCATTTTCACCTGCCTGGGGAATTCACGCGCTGGCTGAGTTGGACTTTGGGTGAGGACATTGAATTTCAGTTGTTCATCATAATACAGTACTTAGTTGCAGGTCAGGTTGTATTGCACCTCTATTGTCTCGCTCTGTATTGTCTGCCCGCAGCTCTCAGGCAAGCTTATCGACCGCACCACGCCGTGCCTACACGCACGCACGCTCCGCATAAACCTCTCCCGTTTGACCGCCCCGTTCCCACCTGCCCATCGCATCGTCGCATCGTCGCATCGTCGCATCGTCGCATCGTCGCATCGTCGCATCGCCCACTCGCCGGGCCGCTGGCACACCCCTTTCCCGGCCGGCCGCGCAAATCCCGCACTGCACACGATCGCGACCGCCCGCCCGATTTGGACGGCCTCTTTCCCTTCTGGGCCGCCCTTCTTTTCCTCCCTTTGCGAGCGGGATTCTGCCGCGGCTGTCAGTTGACCTCCACCAGCTGCACAACAGTCGATCGTGAGCGGCGGAAGAGCATGCCTGAGCCGACCCTTCCTGCTCTCGCCCCTCCTTCTCCTCCTCCTCCTTCTACGGCTTCTCCGGCTTCTGAGGCTTCTGACATCCACCCCTCCCTCCCGCCCGACACAACCTCGCCCTCCTACCGCAAAGCGCTCAAGCGCCACCTCGCCACCTTCCAGCCTGCATCCTCCCCCTCCCTGTCCGCATTCAGGGATGCGGAGAAGAGGTTCAAGTGCCGCTTCCCCCCGCCGAGGGAGGAGGTGAGCGGCGCGCTGGATCTGGCGCTGCTTGATGCGGGGAGGGGGGAGGAGGTGAGGGAGGGGTGGTGGGTTGGCAGTCCGGGGGTGGACGAGGGGAGGGTGAGGGAGGTGCGGCTGCAGGAGGGGGAGGGAGGGAGGAAGGGCTATCTTGTCCCTAGTGTACCCGGTACGCTCTGTCTACTCGTGCGTGGCGCGCTTGACCAACGGAACTGCAGGCCTGGTCATCCTCCCCGCATTCCTCCTCCCGAGAGAACAGCGGCAGCTCGTGCGCTGCTGCTTGCAGGAGGCGGCCAAGTCGCCGAACGAGACCAACCTGGACACGCACTACCTCGTTCCTCCCGACGGTCTGTGGGCAGCAGCACAAGAGCGGCCAGGGGAGGAGATCAAGCCTCGGGCAGCTGTGCTACATGCACCAGAGACGGGCGACGACGACGGCGAGAAGGGCCGGCGCACGCTCATTGCCAACCCTCCCGCTTCTGCAACCTCAGTCGCCAACCTGCTCACCCCGAAAGTCTCCGCAGCGTCCTCGCCCAATCTCAGCCCCGCGCTCCCCGCGCAGCTGCTGCCAAAGCTCAGGTGGGCCAACATCGGTGCCTCCTACCACTGGACCTCGAAGAGCTACGACCTCTCGCGCGCTGTGCCAGCCATTCCGTGCGAGATTGCCGATGTCTGCAAGCGCGCCGTCCGCGCCGTCCCGTGGGGGGAAGTGTACATCCCTTCGGCCGGCGCTGCTGCAGGCCAAGCGCCGGGGTGGGAGAGCTGGACAGAGGACTACACGCCCGACGCGGGGATCGTCAACTTCTACGGGCTGGCCGACACGCTCATGGCGCATATCGACCACAGCGAGGTTGACTGCTCGCGCCCGCTCGTCTCCCTCTCCCTGGGGCACGCATGCGTCTTCCTCCTCGGCGGCGCGACGCGGGAGACGGCCCCCCTCCCCATCCTGCTCCGCAGCGGCGACGCGCTCATCATGTCCGGCCCGTGCAGGAGGTGGTACCACGGTGTGCCGCGCGTGCTGGAGGGGAGCCTGCCGCGGTCGTTGTGGGACCGGCTGGAGGGGGAGGACGCGCGGGAGTGGGCGCCGTTCGGGAGGTACTTGGCGAGGGCGAGGATCAACGTTAATGTCAGGCAGGTCTTCCCGCCCGGGATGAAGGTTGAAAGGCTCAGTGCAGTGGCACCAGAGGACGTGAGTTGACGATTGGCAGGGGCCACTGGACGACATGTATTCGATACCAACTTGACACTGTATTCTATCAAGCCAATATCCAACGAGCCCAACTACGCCAAGCCCAGGATGATGTCTGCGGCTGTAGGAATTCGTTAGTCGACTGCTAGTTCTGGAGTAGCCCCATAGCATAGCCTTACCTTGCTCTGCGATTGCGTAGGCGATTGCTGCAGAAAAATGTCAGGAACCGCGGGTCATGAGGGTGCAGGCGCCCACATTTGGTGTGGCTCGCTACGTGGAGCGGGACGATCGACAGATCCACGACGCGAACGTTGGTCGTTCCATAGACCTGTGACGGCATCAGGACTTACGTCGGATGACTGCGAGTCAGGATACGCACTTTCAGCTGCGCGTCCACCACGCCGTCTTTCTCACGGGGCAGCATGGAGCAGGTCCCGGCGGTGTCTGAAGTGCGTCAGAGGATGTGTGGTTCCCGGCGATGATCTGTCTACTCACGCCACGTCGTCATCATACCCTTCTTGATATAATCTGTTCAGGCGCGCAAGGCCGTCAGCAAGTGAAATTCCGATCATTCGAGAACTATTTCTCACCTCCCAAATCCTTGTCAGACGTGACATGCGGCCCAGGCACGATTTCCTTCTCTGCAGATCGTGTGAGCCATACCACCAGTCTCCCCGTTGTCGAACATACCCATGAAGGAAGCGAAGGGCTCGGTCTTCCCCAGCTCACGAAGGAATTTCAGTTCTTCAACCAAGAGTTGAAGATCTGCGGGAAATGCATTAAGAGGGACCCAGCGGACGCTCCGGTCAAGGTGTGCATACCAAACTCTTCGTCGAAGTAGTTTGGATCCATCGTTGGTGGAGCTTTTGGGTCAATGGAGTTGATATGCTGTACAAAGCTCGTGAGTACTGCACCACAGATGAACCGGCGAAGTACACACAGTTGATCCCCTTGAGAATGGCTGGTTTAGACCCGCGAATAAGGACAGATATATTTTTCCAGGGACGCGAGGGTACCACGGCACAATGACCTTGCTCAATGGTCAGCGACGGCGTCTTGGTACCAGGCGATTCGTCTCACCAGTGGTGCAATCATGATCTCTGCATCGGGGGCATTCGCATCCTTCAGATGACGAAGCTGGATCTGATATTGCTCCCACAGAGACGCGCTGAATTTCCCCGCTTTATTTTCGCCCTCCAGTTTCTGCTCCAAGTCCGCGATCAACTTGCTTGCTGCGGGGGAGATCCGCTGAAACGGAGCGAACGCGTAGCGGGCGAACCCCATTAAGGTTGTCTCCTCGTCTCTATGGGCGCAAGCTCGTCAGACAGAAGATAGATGATTTGTATAGCAAGACGTACTTGAGGTTCGCACCATCCGCGGTGTTCTCAAGCTTATCACCACTCAGCTCTGACATTGATCAGCGAGAGGGCTCACCGGATTGCGCGTGTAGGAGTCTCACCAAAGAACGTTCCAAAAAAGGTGTGCTCTTGGAGATTGGCTCCAACTCCGGGAAGATCCACTTTACACGGGATGCCCAGTGGTTCAAGGAGCTCCGGTGAGCCAATACCAGACAACTCAAGGAGCTGTGGCGATTTGAGGGCACTTTTTGATGTCAGTACCTCCTAGCGCCGATAGAACCCACAGCATACCCCGCGGACAGAATGACCTCTTTCTTGGCCTTGACGTGATATGGCTTGCCTTCATATGAGAACACAACCCCCTCAGCGGTGATATCGGCCCCGGGCGCTTGCTCCACATATATGAGCCTGTTGACGTTTGCGCCAGTCAATACTGTCAGGTTGGATCGATGGGCATTTGGCAAGTAGTAGCCCTTCTTATGAATGAGAAACTTCATGTCGGGCGGAAGAGGAGATTACCGACCGTTACGGCGTAGGATCGTGTTCTGGTCTTCGGATCTATAGGAAGTGAGCAAAGGGCTGCGCGGGAATGAGCAAGTAACCTACCCAGGCTGCCCTTGGTAATCCATGTGCCATTGATCTGAAGGCTCGGTTAAGTGAATCGAATGCAATAGTAGGAAACAATACTCACATTCCCGTCGAGCTACAATCCGACTCGGTTATTACCCTGACGGAGAATGGTGGGTGCTTCACTGCTTACCGGGTGACTCAATGCAGGAAGACCATGTTTTCCGAAAGCCTCGAGACAGTAAGTCAGACCGCCGTATCATGTCTATGCCTGATCACTTACCTCCAGTATTTGCTCGTCCAACGGCATCTTGCCTGTATACGGAAAAACGGTGATACCCTCGGTCTCATTACTATAATCCCGAGTGATGGACAAGTCAATCAGACCCGGACGACAAGCTGTCCTAACGCCTACCTTTCACTTCCGGTGGAGTACTTGAAATGGTTCGACCAGTTCCAGCCTTTGTTTCCGAGCTCTTCCCAAGCTGTTTAGAGCGTGAGCACTGACTCAATGCATGTGCGAGAGACACTTGCCATTGATATCCTCGGGGGGCGGTCGCATGTACACCATCATGTTAATCGCTGAAGAACCACCAAGTGTCTTTCCGCGAGCCCACTCGAAGGACTTATCGAAGCAGTTTTTCTGCGGAGTGGTCTTCAACATCCAGTCATACTTCGGGTTCCCTGCTAACTGGCCCCCACCAGACTGGGTCGCCAGAAGAAGAGGATCTTCGAAGTTGGCTAGACCGGCCTCCAGAACTAGAACTGATAGCTCGGGCCGGACTGACAAACGTGCCGCCAGCGTCAGACCGGCAGTCTAGAGACTTAGTTATAAAACGAGCGGGCTGAGCCTGGACAGAACCTACGCCTCCGCCTGGTGAGCCAAGGATAGGAGTTACTCGTCAGTCACAATATACTCGTAATGTGAGAACCAACGGACCACAAATGACATAGTCGAAGGTTTGATCAGAAACATCCTCTAGGGATGCCAACGTTGGTACGGGAGTGGGCGCAGACATGGCTATAGGGCAGGATGGAGTGGGTGGGTCAAACGATAGCGCCAAAAGACAAGAGAACGAGCGATCGCGGCCTCGGCGTGCGTCTTGCCCGCTTGCGATTTATGCGATTCGGCAAACATAGTTGTGATTTGTCCTCAATGTTGCCCGACGTACGGGTAAGTAACGCGTAGGAAGGAGTACTCTTGGCGGCAAGTGACTCCATATAACAGTCTTCGAGTAAACACAATTGAAATTTTGATGCCGAGGCAGCGTTCAGTAATCCCTGATGTAAGCACCAAGTTGACCGCAATAAAGGGCCGGCTACCAACTGCATCCGTCACAGCATTGACCGAAACCCTTCGTGAAATTATGACTCTCACCCTGGTATCCAGTGTTCCTACGCTCAGGTGGACGATGCCGGAGCGAAACATGGGGAGGGTACATAGCCAAATCCACCGGAAGAGTGCCTGGTGGGTATTACAAATCCGGTCAGTTGCCTGCCTAGCGCATACGTACGCACGATGCGGAGCTGCTCGTATCCAGTTAGTATGTTGAGGGCGTCCTGTAAGTGAGAGGACCATGTTATGCCTGAGGGGCTTGCGGGAAGCGCCGGATGGGGAAAATGTCCGCGGTTTGAGGAGGATGTACATCGCGCAAGCGAAGAGCAGTCAGGATCGGCGTTAGGGATGGAGGTCGTAGGATTGAGTGAAACAGGAGCCCGGAGTGAGCGAGATGAGCTCGGCACGCTTCCCTGCATGACATGTATTCGGTAAGTAATGACATTCGGCACTGTATTACATGGCTGGAAGGTCCAGCGCGAGCAATCACGCCAAGCCCAGGATAATGTCCGCGGCTGCGCGGGGACGTCAGACAAGTTTCGGGCTTAATACAGAAAACAGACCTTGCTCGGCGATAGCATATGCCGTTGCTGCTGAAAGTCAGATCCACCAAAATGAAGAAGCATATGTACTTACATTGGGTGTGGCTGGCGACGTGGAGCGGAATGATCGACAGATCGACAATTCTCACGTTCGTCGTGCCATAGACCTGCGACGGCATCAATCACGATTGCATGGGGCGGCCTATAGTCAAGAGACCCACTTTCAACTGTGCATCCACCACACCGTCCTTCTCGCGGGGCAACATCGAACAGGTGCCAGCAGTGTCTGATGTTCAGCACTTGAGAAGGCTTCATCGGGAGCGGGATGAAGATACTCACGCCAAGTTGAACTCATACCCCTCTTGATATATTCTGTTCGGACAAGGCGAGTGTCAGGAGGCGAGATTCACGCTCATCCAAAATTCTCACCCTTCAGATCATCGTCAGTTCTGGCGTCAGGCCCAGGTATGATCTCCTTGTCTGCAGACGGCGTGAGCCAGCTAGCCCGGCCTGTTGCGGCGTCTGCGCACCTATGAACGACTTGTAGGGCTCGGTGTTACTCAGCTTGCGAATGAACTTTGCCTGTTCAACCATAAACTGTAGGTCTGCGGGGGACGTCTCAGGCTATGGCAACATATACAGATCATCATCACGCGCACCGAATTCTTCCTCAAAGTATCTCGGGTCCATTGATGGTGGAGCTTCTGGGTCAGTAGAATTGATATGCTGTACGAGGTTTGTGAGCAGACCAGACACATTCGTCTCGACGTGCATACAATGGATCCCCTCGAGAAGGGATGGTTGAGTCCTGCCAGCATCGTCAAATACGATTTTCCAGGCACACGCGAGTAGTGAGGCAATGCCTGTTTTGCTGGTTAGCCGAATCTTTGACTCTCGGATGTTTTACTTACCATTGGCGTGATCATGATCTCCGCATCCGTAACATTCTCATCCTTAAGGAGACGAAGCTGGATCTGGTATTGATCCCACAGAGACGTGCTGATCTTGCCATCCTCCTGTTCGGCTTCGAGCCTCTTCTCCAGCTCCACAATTAGAGTGCCTGCCGCAGGGGAGATCCGCTGAAGAGGAGCGAATGCGAAGCGCGCGAACCCCATTGGGAATACAGTTTCCACTTCCCTATTTCGCCGTAGGTTGTTAATGAAAATGAGGTGTGATCAACAATGGAGACATACTTTGGGTTGCTGCCATCCGCCGTATTCTTGCCCTTGTTCTCGTCCAGCTCTGAAACAGCTTTAGAGGAAACCGATCTGTTCTGTTCGCGCGACTCACCAAAGAACATTCCGAAGAACATGTGTTCCTGGAGGTTGGCTCCAACCCCAGGCAGGTCCACTTTACAGGCAATCCCCAATGGTCCAAGGATATCAGGAGAGCCGATTCCAGACAGCTCAAGAAGTTGGGGCGACTTGAGCGCACTTTTGGATGTCAACTGTGCACCGCTAGTTTAAGGGGGGAACTGGCCTACCCGGCGGATAGAATGATTTCCTTGGCGGCCTCGACGTAGTAGGACTTGCCTTCATACAGGATCTCAACCCCCGCGGCTGTGATAGCGGTTCCTTCAGAAACCTGATCCGCAAATATCAGCTTGCTGGCGGTTACACCAGTCAACACCGTCAGGTTAGGCCGATGCGCATTGGGCAAGAAGAACGCCTGCATCACAGATGAGGACTCGATTGCGCTTCGCCGGAAGGAGAAGGTCACCGACCGTTGTTGCGTAGGAGCGTTTTTTGGTCTTCGGATCTTCGCAGGGTTAGCAACACAGATGTGCTGAGGATGCGCGATGTAGTTACCCTGGCTGCCTTCGGTGAGCCATGTGCCGTTGATCTGACACTTCAATTTCAGAGGGGGATCTCATTGTACAGCACCATACCCACATTTCCATCGAACTGCCATTGCCTCAGCCCTCAGCATCGAGACACAAAGGGGGCTCACTTACAGGATGAGTGAGAGCACGGATGCCGAACTTGTTGAACGCCTTGAGACAGCAATGAGGGTTCTACATCATGCGGTGCTGTGCTCACTCACCTCCACCATAGGACCGTCCAGAGGCATCTTGCTTTCATACGGACCACTGACGATACCCTCGGCGTCATGGCTGCGAGCCGTATCCAAGGTGAGCAGAGCAGCCGCCCATCACAGAGTATCAAGGATCACCTCTCGCTTCGGTTAGCATACTTGAAGTGGTTGGTCCAGTTCCAGCCCTTGTTGCCCAGTTCTTCCCAAGCTGTCATCGAATGAGTACTTGCGTAGCTGTTACACCAACGGGATATCAGGTGCACGTACCATCAACATCCTCCGCCGGCGGGCGCATATAGATCAGCGCGTTAATCGCCGACGTCCCGCCCAGCGTCTTCCCTCTGGACCACAAGAACTCCCTGCCGCCGCAGTGCTTCTGCGGCGCGGTCTTGAACGCCCAATCGTAGGCAGGGTTCCCCCGCAGCTCGGAGCCGTTCGACTGTGTGTCAAGGATCAGCGGGTCGGAGAGGTGTGCGGGGCCGGCCTCGAGCACGAGGATCGACAGGGAGGGTTGGGAGGACAGGCGCGCGGCCAGGGTCAGGCCGGCGGTCTGCGAGCCTGAGTATTGTGCGGTCGGGATACGCAGTAAGGAGACAGAGACTTACGCCGCCGCCTGCGAGCAGGAACGCGTTAACATCACCAATGTTGGGCGGTGGAAGTGCACGCACCACAGATGATGTAGTCGAAGGACTGATCAGCCACATCCACGATTGAGGCCAACTTGGGCATGGTAGTAGGCGGCGACATTGTTATGGCCAAGGCAGGAGAGGGTTAAGCGGTAGTAGTATGGCCAAAGACGAGACGAGGAGCTCGAGCAGCCTGCCCGTCACCCGTGTGCTCCAGATATATACGCCCCGACACACAGCATTGGCAATCGGGTTGATGACTGCCCGACATACGTAAGCTGACCAAACGTAAGAAGCCAGCATCTGGCACTCTCAATATTGTATGGGTGCTCGGAGACGACGGTGGGGAAAGGGTCCTCACGCTCGGTGAATGGAGTCAACAGGAGCCTGAGCCCGAGACTGAGGGGCCCGCACCGCACCGCATCCTGATCGGGCCCGCTGCCGTTCAGTTGCGCTCACAGTATTGTTAGCAAATGTCGATCGACGCAGTATATTGATTCTGTCCCTTCGCGGTCGGCCAGGCAGAGGGAACCTGGAATTCCACAACAAGTGTCGGTTCGTCAGGGATGTTACGAGTCAATTCGGGGATAGGGTCCGCTGTGGGGGGTTTCAGGGCCCGCGCTGGACGTTGGGACGGAGGACGGGGGACGGGGAAGCCGTCTCCTCAGTCGTTTGAAACGCTGAGGGAACGACGGACGAGATACAGCAGAGCCAGAAGGATCTCTCGAGCAGCAGCAACTTTGAAGATCATAAGTAGCTCAATTTGGGCGCAACGGCTGGTGGGAGGATCAGCAATCCCGCGCCGGCGCTGGTTCAGCTCGCTATAGCGTCTGGGTCCGTGCAACTGGGGGCGAGATTTCCTCCGAAGAGGGCGGATATGAGAGCAAAAAGAGTCTTGCGTTGGCCGGGAATCGAACCCGGTCCCCGAGCAATTTCTGTCTTGTGGACAGCCAGGTTATGGGAAGCTCGGATTCTAGCCATTAAACTACCAACGCAGTGACATTCTCCTA
This sequence comes from Calocera cornea HHB12733, assembly GCA_001632435.1. Classification (NCBI taxonomy): domain Eukaryota; kingdom Fungi; phylum Basidiomycota; class Dacrymycetes; order Dacrymycetales; family Dacrymycetaceae; genus Calocera; species Calocera cornea. The sequence goes on along the minus strand of KV423922.1, from coordinate 39,629 downwards.
AGCCATATCATGGAATATAGCCCACTGCATGAATGGAAACAAAACAGATTGCGTGACTACCACCGCGAATATTTCCTTCACTCAACCGCAAGTAACACTGACATTTTGAATGAATGGTTGGGTGATACCCGCCTCCCTGGCCGTGCACACCAAGCGTTCCAAGCTGCGCCGCCTCTCCGGCCTCAAAACCGTGCGAACCGGGCGCCAAGTGCGACTGACCGAGCCACAGAACCCTTTCGCACAGCACAGCCGGCCGCAAGGGACTTAATTTGGGTTTGGGCGCTCACCCGTGGGTCAGTCCTGTCCGGCGGTCTCGCGCTGCAAAACCGTCGGGTGCGCCTTCTGACCTTCTGTTGGTGTTGAAGCTCGACATCTTGTCGCTGCTGCACTGTTGTTACAGTACCGTCTGCCCACGCAACCAAGCAGGAGAAGGTCCCCTGCCAGCGACCAGCAGCCCCGACACCCCAGCACCACCCGTGGGCGCCATGCCCCTCCTCACCGGCCCCTCCAAGCTCCCCCTCCCGCACGCCCTCTCCTCGACCCGCAGCACCTCCCTCGGCAAGCGCGTACAGCGCATCCTCCTCTCCCTCCCCCTCCCGCGCCCAGTAAGGCAGGCCATCGCTGCCGTCCCACCTCGGCTCTGGCTGCTCTTGCTCGTGGGATTGGCCTGCTGGACGGTCTGGGGACGCGGTGGCCCCCCCGCTCATCCTACTAGGACAGAGCCCCCGCCACCGTCCAGGCTGAGGGAGCAGGATCCGCGGCTGAAATGGCTCGACGAGCACCTGGACGCTGTGGAGGCCGATTCGGACCACGACCACCCCCCGGAAAAACAAGCGCAGACCCCCGCCCTCCCGAGCGGGATGGAGCACACCTTCGGCTCTGACGGCCTGGTGCGTGTCGGGCTCGACGCGTTCGAGCATCCTGTAGCGGAGATATTGGAGAGGGCGGAGGGGGCGTGGGAGAAGGAACGGGGCCGCGTGATGGCGGATATGAGCGAGTGGGAGGAGGAGTACAGGGAGGGGAACTATGGGCGGAGCCCGCCCGATGGTGCGTTCAGGACTTTCACTTTCATATGCTGTTTTCTGCATTCCACTATCCACTTCACGCCCTTCCACAGCCATTGGATCTGCCATGCGCTGGTCCCGATCGGTGTGTCTATAGTGTCAAAGCTAACCCTCCGCAACAGCCTACCGCATCTGGCCGCTCGGCCACCGGCGTCCCCCGCCGCTCCCCTCGCCCTACCTCCTAATCTTCAGCGCCCTGCCCCACAGCGCCTTCCTCCGCTTCCAATCCGAGCTCGAGCGCCAGCCGGGGACGTTCACGTTGGTCGTCTCCCGGGGACGGGTCAGCGTCGAGGTGGGGGAGAGGGAGGACCGGGCGGTCGGGGAGCGGGCTAGGGGGGTGAGGGAGGTCGTCGAGCGGTTTGCGAGGGACCTGCCAGATTTGAGGGTCACTGTTTCCGCTACTGTGCGTGCCCTGCTTTCCCTCTCAACGGAGAGCGGCGAGGGTGCATATATGCGGGACAACGTTAACCGCCCACGTAGAATCGCCCACGTCAAGCCCTCCCCGTAACGACATCCGACATCCTCTCTGCCGCGCACTCCTCCTCCGCCCCTCTCTCATCAACATACAACGACATCCTCCTGCTCCCGCCCTCCCCCTCGTTCGCCAGCGCCACCTGCCCCCCACCGAGCCCAAACACACTCTCCGCGCCCCCCTCGCCCGGGCTAACATTCCTCTACTGGCCACGCGAGGGGCTCGACCCCTGCCGGCACTCCTACATCCAGGAAGCAGCCCCGGAGTGGTTCGAGGAGCCGCTCATCGGGTGGGCCGCCCCGGTGCTCGGGTTTGTAGGGGGGGCGGGGAGCAGCGATTTGCTCATGCCCGGGAAGTGGCCTGAGGCGGAGGTGAGGCACGAGCGGGGGAGGGGGGAGTGGAGGGACGGGGAGGTGCAGTGGGCCGAGAGGGCGGGGAAGCTATTTTGGGTGAGTGTTTCGTCCCATTTGTAGTTCGCTTGCTGCGGGATGTGCACAATCTGTGGCTTTGACCTCAGCGTCGACGCTGCTGCTTTGGACTTTGACCGCAGTGTTGCTAGAGCCCTGCTGACTGCGTTGCGTTTCGTTCGTAGCGAGGCGAAGCTCCCACCGGCTCGTCAATCCACCCGGCGCAGCGCCTGCTCCACCCATCAAAACGTCACCCGCCCACGCTCCTCCCGCGCGGCCGAGGCTTCATCTACGCGGACAACCCGAACCCGCTCTCGGGCCTCTTAGACGTCTCCTTCGTCTCCCCCGCCTCGCTCGCCGGCGAGTGGGCCAACCAAGGCCGGTTCAAGTACGTGCTGGACCTGGCCGTGGAGGGGGAGGAGGAGGGCCGCTTTGTCGGCGGGCTCATGGCGGGCGCCCTCGTGTTCAGGGCGGCGGTGTTCAGGGGGTGGGAGGCGGAACAGGCGAGGGCTTGGGTGCATTATGTGCCCGTGCTGGTGAGTCGCCTTTTCTTTTGGATGCTGGAGCCCACATCGTATCCCGCTCTCGTCTTCCTGCGCTGCGCCCGGCGCTTGCCTCGGACTGTGCGAGCGAGCTGCAGAGAGACTGGGCCAGGGCATGCGGGCGGGCAGGGAAGCGGGACAGTCACGCTGACACCTACCCACCAGCCGGACATGTCCGATCTCCCGGCCCTGCTGCACTACTTCAGCACGCACGACCAGGAGGCGCAGAAGATTGCCGAGGCTGGGAGGAGGTGGGCGGAGGACAAGCAGCGGCAGGAGGACGTCGAGGGCGCTTGGTTCACGTGCGTTCCTTTCTTTTCCTACCTGCTGGAGATGGGCTGGGCTGACCATGGGTGTTTGATCTCTTTTCTGCGTTTTGATCGTGGTGTCCTTTGGTGCGGCGCGTGCGTCATGCGTACAGGACGCTGGTGGAGTATGGACGGATGTACAGCAGGGAGAACGACGAGGACCGGTATGCTTGACGACTGTTGTAGGCGGGGTGCGGGGTGTACGCTTGTGGAAGGAGGTGGAGTGGAGTGGAATGGCCTTGCGGTGGATGCCCCCAAACCCAGCAGGATGGATTACTGATTACTACAATACCGTGTTACGCTGTAATATACCCTCTTGTCATCTCTGCGCGTGGGTGTGCCGAGGATGCAGCGCGACAATAAGATTTTGCGGCGTGCGAGCGGGAACAGCACGGGGGATGGGATGGATGCCAGTGATGCGCGCTCCAGTCGGAGCCGCGCCGCCCCCGCTGCCTTGCCTTCGCTCGACAACCCCGCCCGCACTGCACGACGACGCAGCGTGGCACCTGCCCACCCCGGCTTGCGCGTCTCTCTCCCCCGCTGCCTGCTTTGCTCAGTCCTGTCTGGCGCCTGCTCAGCTCGGCGGTTTCTGGAGTCTGCTGCTGTGGCTTTTCGCGTGCTGCCTGGCTGAGTGCTGAGCTTCCGACCGAGCTCGGGTGGCCCGCGCCTAGCTCCCGTGCAAACGCTCGGCTCTGCTGCCGCCCGTGCGTCCCCTCCCTCCCGCTGCATGCCCGCTCACCGCCCACCCAGGCACATCCTCCCACTGCAGACTGTAACGATATCCATCAAATACCCGCACCCCAGCACCCGCAATGTCCCTCCCCGCGCTCAACCCCCCACCACCACCGCGGCAGCCCGCCGACCTGCCCACGTCCGACCCCTCCCTCGCGACCGAGCTCATGCCCGCTCCGCCCCCACTCGCATACGTCACCAACCCCTCCTCGCACCACTCCGCCCGCCTGCCCATCCTCTCCCGCACGGGCGCGAACCGCTACCTCCCCGCCGTCGACCTGGGGACGACGTACACGGGGCATGGGGCGCTCTTACCCGGCGCGGGGAGCTTGGAGACCCCACCGCCAGTGATGGACGAGCAGGGGGAGATCGCAAAGCCGAAAAGGAGCACGAGGGGGGCGGCGTTGGGGTGCGTACCGTACTGTCGACGCGTTTGCGATGTGTGCTGACCGATGTGCTCGATTTTTGCCACCTCTCCTTTGGGCCTCGTACATGCGCTCTACTCTCCCCGCGCGCTCTGATATGCCCGCACATCACCCACAACCCCTCCCCCGCCCCGCCCCCGCGCGGACAATGACCAACGACCAGCCCCCACGCCAAATCCACAGCAGTAAACCGCGTCCAGCGCAGCACGCGAAGCAGCCGCCCCGCCAGCGACTCCCCCGCGCCAGGGGCGCACTCCACCCCTCCCTCGTCCGTTGCTGGGCCGTCGGGTACCACCCACCCGCCGGCTGCGAATGGGAACGCGCTGGAGGAGGGCGGGGAGCGGGCGGCAAAGCGGCAGAAGGTGGATGCGAAGGGAAAGGGGAAGGCCTCTGACCCCGCCGTCCCGGGCGAGCCGGTGCGTCGCCCACCTCATGCATACACCTCTTGCATCACACGTGCTGATACGTTTCTTGCAGCCGATGCAGACGAACAAAGATTACTGCGAGACGTGCGGAGGGATAGGCGAGTTCATATGCTGCGACGGGTGCACACGCTCCTACCATTTCTTGTGCCTCAACCCGCCCGTCGAGCTGGACGACATCCCCGAGGACAAGTGGTACTGCGGGGTGTGCTTGTACAACAAGGTGCGCAGCGCCCCATCTCTATCTTCGTCTTTGTCTCCTCCGGCTCGCGCTGGTGCTGATTGTTTGGGGGTGGGAAGAAGCCGCCGCACAGGTCGGCGAATCGATTTTTTGGTGCGCTTGCTCAGAAGGTCGAGAGCGAGTCACCGAAGATCTTCAAGCTCCCGGATCCAATACGAGAGTATTTCAAGAGTGGTATGCTCTCGCACTCCCGTGTGGGATCGATCCTCATCTCTATGTAGTGACTACCGGTCCTGGTGGGGAGTATGTGCAGCAAGGGCAGGCACGAGGCGGTCGGCTGAAGTGCGTGTACCCTCAATTTCCTGTGGGCGTACACTAACACCTTCCCAGCAAATACGGCGCCGTAGAAGAACGCGACCCGTACCGCCTCAAGGACAAGAACGGCAAGCCGATCCTGTGCTACAAGTGCAAAGGCCCCACCGTGCCGCTCACCCTACCCGAGGCGCAGCGCAAGACACGGGCGGGGAGCACGACCAAGAGCGTGCCGCGGCCGATCATCTCGTGCGACTTTTGCAATCAGCATTGGCACTATGATTGTTTGGAGCCGCCGCTTGTGCACCCCCCGGCCAACTGGAAGAAATGGCAGTGCCCGCTGCATGTCGAGCAGGTCTTCGTGCGTCTCCCCCGCATGCTCCCCATTATCGTGCACTCATCCCGCGGGCAGCCGATGAAGCGGATACCAGCCAAAGGCGTCAAAACTATCGAGGTGAAGCAGCGCAACCGACCCAACAACGGCATCATCGATGTCGTGTTCGGCGACGAGGACCTGGCCTCCATGAAGATCGAGAACGTCGTCATCAACGGGAAGCGGTATCGCATACCGGAGAAGACGATCATCCTCGACTTTTGGGATGCGCTGCAGGGGAAGCAGCCCGAGTTTGTGGGCACCGAGTATGTCTTGTCTTCCCGCATCGAGGTTTAAGGCTGAGCTCGTGTCTAGATCTGTACGCACATCAGAAGCGCCAACAGATATCCTTACGCCGCTCCCCGACGCCCCGCTAACCCGGACGGCTGGACTCGAGAGCAGCTTCTCCTCCCCACTATCCTCCTTATCCTCGCTCAGCTCTATACCGGAGGAGGAGATATCCAGCGACCCTCTCAGCGAACCCATGGACGAGGATGTCAAGCTTCCTCCGCCGGCTCTCCCGTATTCGCCTTTGCTTAGAGCAAGGTTTTCACCGTCCCCTGAGCCGGAAGAGGAGGAGGAAGAGGAGGAGAAGGAGGAGGGGGAGGAGCATATAAGCGAGCAGGATGCAGCGGAGGTAGGCTGATCTGCTCAAATCCCCGTCTGACCGCTGATTATTGTATCAGATCCTCATATCCATGTCCCGTGTGGCACCGGAGGCGGCCCAAGCGTCGCCAGCCGGACTCGGTATCTCGCACTCCACTCCTTTGACCGATCGGACAAATCACGGAGACATCGAGCGGCCCTCCACTCCTCAGAAAGGCACGCATGGGGTGAAAGTCAACGGGAGCCCTGCTGTCCCGAGCAAGGTGCTCAACGTATCCCACGGCGCGGACGAGAAGTCTGGCGTCTTGTCTGCCGCACGTGAGCAGCTCAAACGGGATGTGCAGATGGCGATGGTTCCCGTGCGTCTGTTCATATGTCACCTTTACTCCAACTCAGCCTTGACCAGAGCTCCGCCCACTCGTCACCAAGACTCGCATCTTCGGTGCCTTCCTCTCCACAGCCCAAACCGAGCATCACTGTCAAGCAGAAGGAGGATGGTTCTTTCACGCTAAAATTGCCTTCGCTGAAGCGCACGCTAAGCCATCAGAGCGCGGCGGCAGCCGCAGCCAAGACGGCACAAGAGGCGTTTTCACCGGACGAGATCGAGCGATTGCTTACGGTTCAGAGGCTAATGCAGAAGAAGGGCGAGTCCGCGTTGATGAAGTTTCTCGAGTCTTAACGTATTGTACTATCATATCATATCCTTGAGCAATTTCAGCATATCCGCGCTTTCTGGTCAGCAAGCTCAAGCATTTTCATAGGGCTGTTCTCCAGAGCGCTATTTCCCAGATGGGTATCCTCTGTCAGCTCGCTGAGATAAGTGGGCGAGCTCCATCACAACGTGGCCGTCTTAGCGTGATGAAGGCAGTGATGGTCTTCCGAAGACGGAAGATCGCAGAGACAGAAGGTCGGTGTCGGGAGCAAGTGTCATCGGAATGGGGCTACACCTCAGTCTGGCGACGTGAAGGCCTGTTTTCGAACTTACACGATATGGACCTGAGGAGCGTAAGTGGTCAGACGCACTACTGCCACGCGGAACTGTACCGGCATAAAGACTGCCTGGTATCAGGGAGCCAAACAAAGTGGGCCCACCGACCGTTCCCCTAACGGTCGCCCACGAACTTGCCGCTGCTCGGGGTACGCGTGGTTCGACAAAACGCGCCCCAGGGCAACTCCATGCCCAGCCCTTCTTGCACATTGATCTAGCGAACAGGGTTTATGCCCATATCCAGGGCGACACATGATGTGTTCCCATTCGACGACCAGGCTTGGATTCCAGCGGCACTAACGCGGCTCATCAGATGTCGTTTCTCGGCGCGCTCCATGGACCGCACTGTTCGGAACCGACTCTCATAGCCCAGAGCTATTTCTAATTTCTTCTCTCCAGATGCCCCAACCTGAATTGCAGGTCGGCAACACGCAATTTCTGTTATTCCACTGGAGCTGTTGAATATCAAGCTGGCTGCTGATGTAAGCTATTTCACTCGCGAGCGCTTGAATGGAGAGAGTGGCTAATCAGATATTTGCAGTATGGGATATGTCCGTGCCTTCCTCCGTTTGCGCCGAGGCATACTGATCATAGTTTAGGCATTGCGGTAATCGTCATGGTAAGTGTGAGTGATGTCTCTTCCCGCAGTCCTAAACCTCCTCCAGATATACGACTATGCTCTTACCTTTGAGCAAGGGAAGAGGTTGATTTGGAAAGCCCGCTGGACGCGGATAGTCTCTCTGTTCCTTTCATTCGATATATGTATGGGCTGGATCGACGTAGTCGGTTTCTTTTCGTATTCGTAAGGTGAGAGCTACTTCTCTTCGATTCCGTGTACAATACGTACACTGAATTTGGTTGATAGTGAAATTCGGACAACCGGTGACTGAGACGACATGCACGGTTGTGAACTACTGGCTTCTATGTGCGCTGCTCTGCCTGAAGCTTATTGACCCAAGCCGAGACTTCGCGTAGCGACCTCTTCAGTAGTTTACGTCTGTGCTGCAATCATCTTCGGTCTTCCTACTTGGGCCATTTGGGATCGAAACCGACTCTGTGCCGCCATCCTCATCGTCGCATGGAGCTGCGTGGCGATGGTCGGATTACTCTACAATATCTATGCTATTCTGGGTCTGCGTACCGACAGAAATGCGCCATTTTCTAGTTTTCCGGGGTGTGGCATAAGAAATACTTCTTCCACTGCAACCGCCACGTTGAAGGCGTATATGTGCTTGGCATCGTACGAAGGATATGAGTTATCGTGCTGCCAGTTAAGTCTGACTCATAATACATTCAGTTAGGAAGTAATCTTCTTTATGACTGTCTTGCATGGTATTCGCTATTGTGAGTGTCCTTTTTGATCCCTTGAGATAATTCACTCAGCCTACGTCGGGGTATCATCCGTCTTCTCTCATTTATGTTCTCTATCGAGACGGCAAGGTTGGGTCTTGAACATGGCCGACGCGAGCTTACAGGCGATCCAGCATCCCTAGCGTCAACATGCTTATTGAGTCGGTCCACTGACTTCACAAGCTCTCAACCATCTGACACCGTTCAAGCGCTGACCATCAACAACACCGTACTGTGCTACATGAGCAGCACAAGCTTTTACCTGCCATCTCTCATCAGCTTCGTGCTGTATTTTATTCCTGCCTTGTCGGATCGTTCTCAATCTTCGGGAGGCGGCGTCTTCCCTGGATGGGTGGGACCTCACGACCGTCAAGTCAACAGCTCCATCCGCACAGGCGCTACCACGAGAAGAGATGGACGAGCCAGTGTAGCAGACTTAGCCGTGGAAGATATTGCCGGGCCAGAGATACCGGGTCATTCCTTACAACAGGAGGGGCAAGCAGCTCCGATAGTGGCCGGTCAGGATCTTATAATGTAGTTTCGCGTTCATCCCGCGATGCATCATTGATATCCACTCTAAAGTGCACAAATCTATCGATCCGTTTACATCCTGATCAGATCTTTCCAAGGATAAGGTCGGCAGCTGAGTGTATATTAGTATTTGGGTATTTCTCGACGTGACTCAGCGCACCTTGTTCAGCGATGCCGTACACAGTGGCTTTCAATTCATACTCATGTTAGTGGAAAGTGCAGGGTATTACAAGGATGCTTACCCTGTGTATGTGCAGCGATGTGCAAGGGAACAATTGACAAGTCAACAACCCGAACGTTTGTGGTACCATAAACCTAGGAGATGGGGTTATGCGACTTATAACACGGGATACTGAAACCGGCTCCGAACCTTCAATGCAGGATCTACGACCCCCCCTTTCTCACGTGGGAGCATGGAGCAGGCACCGCATGTATCTGCAAGAACAATGAGACAAGCTGCGTTTCAAGTGATAATTTGACTCACGAAATGTTGTGGACAGCTCGTCTATAATGTGCGCTGAGATGATGGGATGAGTGCCAGATCGATCCATGCTCTTCCAGATACGCTTACCTCTGATCTGCTCCTCGGTCTGTGCTTCCGATCCGGGATCTATTTCGCCCGCTGTTGTGAAGATCAGTGAAGTGCATCGCCTCCGTTCCAATGAACGAACCAATAATAGATTTCAAGGCCTCCGTCTCCGTGAGCTTCCGAGCAAACTTGAATCCCTCGACAAGGAGTTGCATGTCTGAAGTACGTTGTCGTCGTGAGCATCACATTCTCTATTTGCAGTGATGGGAACGTACCGAAGTCATTTTCAAGATAGTGGGGATCACAGAGGGGTTGCTGCTGCGGATCGGTAGAGGCGATATGCTGAGTACAGTGATGTGAAACCAATACTGGGTTCAAGATGAATGGGAAGCTTACAATTGAACCACGAGAAAACGGATGATTCAGACCGATGACGATGGTAAGATACGCCTTCCCGTCTTCGGGCACAGTGCCCCTCGTCCCGATCTAGACCGCCATCAGAAACGGGTGTTAATGACGTGCTTGTCTCCACGAACCGTAGGGAGTATCATCCATTCCAAATCGACGGACTTCTCACTTCGAAGCACTCGAAGCTGGATCTTATATTGGTCCCACAGGGCGTCGCTGATTCGGCCTTCGGTGTGGTCTCGATCAAGCTTCAGCGACACTGCATCGATAAGGTCTTGAGCGGCATGAGACGTCTGCTGGAGAGACGCAAAGGTGAAATTGGACAGGCCCAGGGTGTGTATCCCTTCCTGTTTCTCGCTAGATTGGCTGCTCAATACACAAGACTTGTTGGAAGATGAGATGCAACCCACAAGCGTTTCATCTCAGCTTCCGCGACAGCAGGGTTTCTCAGAATATCGAGGGTGTTATAGCCTCCGTCCTTGTGATGGAGCTCTACCATTAACGCAACTCGTTAGAATCGATTCACAAGTGAAAAGTCCCACTGACCGAAAGATACCGGGCAGATCACATGTTCTTGGACACCGTTACCCACCCCCGGTAGTGGTACCACACAATCAATTCCCAGAGGAGTCAATACAGCGGGATCGCCAATTCCGGAGAGCTCCAAGATCTGAGGGGACTTGATACCTCTGTCCACATCTGTGAGTAATTATGGAACTTCGGAAATTATGAGTATCCATACCCGGCGGAAAGGATCACTTCTCTGTTCGCCTGGACTACATGCACGCCGCCCTCGCAGCTAAACTCGACTCCTTCAGCTGTAAGTAGGTCGTCCTTGACCGGGCTCTTGAAAACCAGTTTGTTAACGTGCGCCCCAAGAAGGACCTTCAGGTTGGTTCGTTCCTTGTTTGGAAGGTAATAGGCCTTGTGCACAATCAGTATACTAGCATATGGGACTAGGGGAACTTGTAAGTCACCGTTACGGCATATGATCTCGTCTTTGTCGTGGGATCTGAATAGACTTGAGATCGATCCAAAAGTTTAGTGGTAACTATGCGTTACCGATGGTATTTGCGGCCATCCCCGTTCCATAATTCTACCCGAAGTCAGCTCGATGCAACGAAGTGACGTGAAGAATGTACATTTCCACCTAACTAGGGGGACGTCAGTGATCACATCCACCTCTGATCAAATTTCTAGCTTACTGGTTCCTTGGCGGTCGGTACTCCAAGACTATTAAAGGCCTGTCAAGAATATTCAGTGCTAGACTTCACGGGTTGTATCTAACTGACCTCCTGAAACGGTACCTCATAATCCGTGATGAGAATGGGGAATCCGACTTGCAATTCCCCCTTATCCCCGTGATACTCCGGCTCATACGTCTGCCGGAATACCTCTGTTTGGATGGGAGATGGAGGCGTGAACCTGTATGCGGTAAGCTAGATAGCCTTCAGCATGAGATCCGACTGACTTTTCGCTGCGTTTCATGTACTTCAAATGGTTGGACCAGTTCCATCCAGGATTGCCCAACTCTTCCCACGCTATATCTGGAATCAGTCTCGCCTACTCTCCACATGCGCATGGGGAGTCACCATCGATATCCTCAGCAGCAGGACGGCTGTATACGAAAAAATTCATCGCGGATGACCCTCCGAGACTCTTCCCCCTAAATGCGATGAGTCACGCATAGGGATCGTGCTAGGAAAAGCCCGCTTGCCTAGCCCACATAAACGACTTGTTGTTGCAGTGCTTCTGAGGGACGGTGGTGAAGCTCCAATCATAGCGTTCGTCAAATACTTGTCGGTAGTACTGGGCTGGAACGAGGATAGCTGGATCATCTAGGTTTGCGCGACCTGCATCTAGGACGAGTACAGATACTTGTGGGTCTTCAGAGAGTCGAGCTGCGAGGGTCAAGCCAGCTGCCTAGAGATTACTCAATAACGCGGAGAGTCTGGCCGATAGTAGAGCATACACCGCCGCCTGTACAAGCCCACTTAGAGCCGATACATGGAATCACGGAAGAGAAGAATGCGCACCACATATGATGTAGTCGAAGGCATTACCCACAACGTCGCCAAGCGTAGCAAAATATGTTGGGTTCGACATGGTCCTCGGCGGGCGTATCTTGAACTTGACTTGGTTGCAGCGAACCGCATTTTATAGGATTGGAGCAACATATCTTCTTCCACCGGGGATATGCGAGCGTTCAGCGAGAGCGACCATAGACAGCCGGAACCACGACCTCTGGGCACGCGGTCTTGAGTCGAATAGTACCGCGAAACGCATGAACGCCGTGGGCTGACATAATGGGGAACACCAAGTATAAGACGACACTGCTTCGAACAAGTTTCCAGCGCTTATGTAATCAATCCCTTTTTGGAGAAGGTTACCCATGCGCGCGAATGGTACGAAGCGATCGAGTCGGGCAGCATTGCTCAAGCCGTCATAGCCGACCACCATCCGAACAGGCTATGCAGTGACTCCATAATTATCGTGAGTTCATTGGTAAAAGTTTAGCTGGAAATAATGAGATGTTTGACTCCCGGGCGGCTGGGCGCTATCCGTCAAAATAGTCTCCCTCTGGAACCTCGGAACCCTTGAGATGTGGATACGGTAGATCGATTGGAAGCGTCTCGAACACACTCGATCACTCGGCTACAGTGAAGGTTCCACCCGGCACACGCCATTAAGCCTTATGCTCTCGATATATGTATGCCTATCTAGACCACCTCAGTGCCTGCACGAGTTTGCAATCGAGTACAGTACTGTTACCCCGAGCGACCGACGTCGTCCGCTAGCCCTTGTCACCAAGTTTCAAGATGATCTTCACATAATCGCTGAGAATTGCGGTTGAAACCGTCGAATACGGCAGGGAATAGCTGAGGTGAATGGTATCGTTGGGGAGCTAGAAGACGGCTCCATTTCAGGACAGGAGGATATTTCAATGACTTCCGTGTCCGCCAAAGACAGCTTCGCTCGAAGCAGTCAGATGCCTGTGCATCGGCATAGCCGGGTATATGCGAAGAGAAGATAAAGGCAGTTGTGTCGTTCATCCTGACAAACCGTCGGCATCGTGTTGCAGCTGGTAAGCTACTCATAGGGTATGATGCCAACCACAATCGCGTACCGAGATCCAAGTGCCGCCTCGCAATTGATTCGGGAGGATCCTCCAGTGCACTCTGGAGAAATTCACAATCCAGAGTGAAGTTGGGAAGTGACGTGGTCATCGTATTGTCTGCGGCGCCCGACGAGAACGAGCGCGTAGGTGTAGCGCGCCAACCGCATGGACAGCTTGCGACCTTCCGGAAGCCTCGGTTCTTCGGCACCCTCTCTCCCTCAGTCTCATTCACCGGCTCCGGCTGATCGCAGGGGCAGGAATCGTGGAAGATGTTAGGCTCGGCGATGGAAGTTGCATGGTGTGCGGAGAGATATCGGTGAGTTGGAAGCGCCGGTGTGCCTGTGCGAAGTTGAACCATTCCGAGAAGTTTGCGTCTTAGCGCCGAATCCAGTATTTCGTGGATCATCAAGGCACCTCAAACGGCTATGTCGTGAACCAGCAACTTGTCTTATCGCGTCATTGGATTGCTATTGCTGGCGAGGAAAGTCCTTTCCCCTGTAATCGCGGTATACGGACCGTGTTACCCTGAGAGCGAGTAAGGCATGGTCTGGGTAGCAGGGATACTTGCGGGTCGATTGCCTTCTACGCCGGATGTCTTGATTATCAATAAGCGCCAGCAGCGGACAGGTTGGTACTCGGTGTACTAGATACAGCCCCCGTCACAATCTGTGGAAGTGCTTGGCAGGCATGCAGAGCCAGAGTGAGAAGCCAAGAGATGGTCATGGATGATAGATAGAGAGCGGGACGGCTCGACTTAAGTGCGCTGAGGGCATGAGGTACGAGGGGCATGTTTTGCTCCCGACACAGTGGGAAAGGTCTTCGCTGGTCTCGGGAAAGCGGTGCTCCTCACGACGACCAGCGACGATAATGATAGGCACCTATGGCTGTCAAATTCTCAATCTCTACCTTCAACAGTTACACGTCAAGCAACCCAGAGATATAACGGGTCGTCCTCTACACGAGTATACGACAATATGTTCATGACACAAGTACGCGGGCCGCCTTCCTGCGATCGAATGTCCACTCTAATGGTGAACATGTACGGCAGCTTCATGTTCATGGGTCGCCAGAGTCTGAAGCACCTAGTGAATGTGATTCTGCCAAAGTGGAGACTTCCGCTCAGGTTGACAACATATCATCCGATGGGGTATGCGAGCACAGACTCCCTCATGGCGAGAGGGGCATTCAGGATGAAGGGGCCGCCCTTCCAACCAACGATACAGCTCCAAACTCTCAACGCTCAGATACGCTCGATGAGGGCAAACCGGAACCACCGAAAGCCCAGAACCATGTTGTTCCCGACCATCTGATACATCGATACCCTGCTGAAGACAATAGGGGCATCATGCCCAGCACGTCGAGATTGGTCCCAGCACTGGGCGATGGATCGCGGCACGAGGAGGAGATCAAATGGATGGCGGAAAAGGACGGCTGGTTCGCCCAAGAGCTCACCAAGAGCAACGAGCTCTATCTTCGATCACCCAACCAATATACGAATGTCTTGGTGCGAAATTTCGCCTTTTCCGCTGAGGATCGCCGCAGCTATCAGGAGCTCCGCATGGGTGATTTGGCGACCCCTGCGAACAAGCAGCTGGACGTTCGTCTGTCGGTCGGCATCGATCAACTCCAGGCCTTATGGAACGCGAACACGCCTCGATGGAGGTCTTTCTTCGACTCAGTTACAAGGTTGCCGCTCGCATCCTGGCAACAGGTCGCACCAGCGGACGTCGCGGGGGAATATCGATGGTTTGCCCTATTGTACGAGTGGATCGACATGCAATTGGATGCATTGGACAATCTCGTCATCGTCTCCCGTGAGGTCGAATTGCCGCCTCTTCAGCCTGACGTCATCGCACACTCGACTACGTCGGCAACTCTAGGGCCTGGACTGCGTGGAATAGAGGAAACCACGGAGACGCGTGTGCGGGAGCACATCCGGAGCGCAACTCGACGGCGTCAAACCCCGCTTCGATCGCAACGAACCGCCGAAAAAGGTGGCTATCGAGATGACGGACAAAGGACCATGCAAGAAGTCCTCAGCTCTATCGGCACATATAAGACAAACATCGCCACGTTGGCCGCGATCTCCTTCTTCGGCGCATCAGTAGCATGGTCCGCTGTATTTTCGGGAACAAGAGGCGATGTCGTTGTTCTGGCCTGGGCCTCCGCTCTATTTGTTTGCGCGTCAGTTGCCGCCGGCGCGACAACAATTATCCTGGGAGCAGAAGCAATCGATCTCGATCGCGACATACACGCGCGAAGAACGCTCCGGATATATATAATTACGTCAGCGGTGTTTGCGTTTGGAGGCATCGCTTTGCTCGCGATCACCATGTCCCTCATTGATCCTGATGCAGGCGTATCGAACGGGAGCTCTAGTTCAACGTCACCCTCCAGAAAATCGTCGATGCAGGCATCGGGGATTTTCACGATTGCAACAAGTGCCGTCGAGATAGCCGTTGCTCTAGTGTTGCGGAGTGCTTTTACCCCGGGCCGATATAAATGGTGATTGATGAAGCCGCGAATTCCAACGAATGACTGTCAGCGCAGGGCAGTGAAACAACGGGGCACAGGACTGAGGTCGATGGCTTGTAAGGGTGGAAGAATGCACGACAATTCTACCTACGCTATCTAATGGTTCTTCAGCATGAGGGACAATCAACTACACGCTGCCAGCAATGATTCGGTTGCACCGCCCGCTAACGTTTAGGGAGCACACAGACAAGATGAAAGGTCAGCGCACGGCGCGCACGCGTCACGGCGTATTAGTGTTCAACAAAATCCTCTCCTCGCTTAGAAGAAAGGCAGCTAGGGCGTGCAACCGATTGTGCTGCGCTTCGTGCGGTACAGACAGCTGTCATTCTTATGTGCCTGAAAACAAGAACAATCAGAGACAGACTGGCTGAAACGAGCCCAAGCGAACTAACACACGTTTCTCGACTAGCAGAGCAGGACAGAATATCGTCGCGTGAAACTCGCGCGACCGGGCTGGAACAACGTTGCAAAAACGACACTGCAAACCACTGATGCTATCAACTGTGAAATTGATAGTGTCCTCATACAATAGACCTAGTGATGCGCTCGTCATATTTTAGGACGGCTGCTCTTCTTGTTGACCGAGCTGGCATTGTGCATAGCACCGTTTGTGGTTCTAGCTATCACCTCGGACATCCTTATGTTGCGCTACACGAGTTATCTCACTAACTTGACTCTGTTGGCATCAACGATCACCGACCTCTTAAGGAAAGAGATTGGGGGCGTTATTCAAATCAACAACCCGACAGGTGACAAGCCAATTTGGTTGCGTTCAACGAACATCCTACGCACCAACAGACACAACAATGTCCACCACAACCCCTGAGAACTCCCTTCTATCGGACCTGCTAATAGCACTGTGGCAAGCTGAGCTGAGAGCTAACGTGAGTCAGCTGTCTCTTGTTACGTAGCTGTTGGCTAACAGGTTGCAGTTCGGACTTTGTCGGTACCTGACTCTGCGCACATAGGCTCCAACTGACCATGCATTGCTAAGGCGTCGCTGCGACCCTGTTTGTACGTCCAGACTTCGAGCCTGAAGGAAGACAAGGTTGAGGGGCTACAGGTTTATGACTTTGGGCTATCTCTCACTCAGGAGATCGACTTGATTTGGAAATCCAAATGGACGCCAATGAAAGTTATCTTTCTGTTCGTCCGGTACATGGGTTTCATTGACGTGATGGCCTATTTTTATGGCAAGTATTGTGGGAAACCTAGCGGGGTGTGAACTAACTAGACAATGCAGTGGAGTTCGGAAACTCGGCAACTTATATGGCTTGCAAAGGAGTCATGTATTGGCTTCTATGTAAGCATTAACCTGTATAATGCAGACACCACTCTCACCGAAATTCTTCACTCAGGTAGCACTGCCGTTGTCACGTATGTCTGCTCCACATTCATCTTTGGTCTGCGTACTTGGGCGATCTGGAACCGATCTCGACTATGTGCCGTCATTGTCGGTCTTGCATGGGTATGTACGGTAGTACTAGGCTTGATATACACGGCATACTCCATGCTAGGCGTCTTACCGGATGAGAATGAGTACTTTTCTGGGTTTCCGGGTTGTGGGACTGTGGTTACTCCAGCTGCGGCATCGGCTACCTTGAAGCTGTTTATTGTCATCGCAACGTACGAAGGATGTGCGTGACTTCCTAAGGTTCCAGACCGCTGCTTATATTACTTTTGCAACAGTTACATTCGTCATGACGGTTCTTGCGGGTATCAGGTTTCGTAAGCAGCTTTTTGTGGTTACGAGCCGCTCCCCTGATGACCTTGTCAGTCTACAAGCCTTCTCCCCTTACGGCTGTCCTTTATCGAGATGGTATTTGCTCGATACGGACCGGTGTAAGGCATGTCAGCTGATGACAGCATTTAGCCTTCGTGACTGCCGCTTGCACCTTGAGTAGACCTTCTACATGCTCTCCATGCCCACCAACTAACGCGCTCATGTCCTTCAGCTCTGACAATCACCAACGGGGTTCTATCAGCACAGAATAGCTCATGGTTCTATGTGCCCTTCTTTATCGACATCGCGATATATTGTATACTTCCTTGCCGGATCGTCCTCAACCTTCGACAAGCCACAACCTCGATGAACGGATGGGATATGACAATGCCGGCAGCGACGGACATCACGGGCCAAGGCACGACTCTAGGACCATGAAAGAAAGGGTCATCGGGGCAGAAAAGCTCGATCGGAACAGACGATTGAGAGCAGCGTAGCTGTGACCGTATGATACCCATTGCATCGGCTTCCTGTTGGTTGTAGCAGTAAAATCTCTGTAATTACCGACAGTAGCCAGGACTCACACGCGAGGAAGACACGATACTGTACATGGGCATCACCCTCTGAAAGGAGTTGAAATCTCGTTACGCACCCTGGGGGGCCAACCATAGGCTAATCTTCTGTACATTGGAGCACCAACATACAGATCAACTACGGGGGGATAGGTGATCGTACGTGTAAGGTGCTGAGGTTGACTACGGAAGCAAACCAGGGCGAACGAATATGAATCCTTACAGCCTCGCTTTCATACTCCAACGTCGTCTCTCGTAGATGGTCTTTGGCACCGATGCAACTAATCCCAGTGCTGGCCGCTTCGAGTTTCAGAGTAGCGCTTTGGTTGGAACTCGTCGTACTAGCGAGTGCCGTCGAGATAGGCGTTGCCCTAGTGCAGCGGAGAAACTGTATTGGAACCACTGCTGCACTCAAGTCACTATTCTGTGTGCGCTGGTGTACAGAACAGTGACTGCTGGCATAGCCCATTGAGCCAGTTGCTGCCCCAGTATCCTACAGTCGTCACCACTGTCTCCTTCTCACACTCCTGTGCACCTGCACGGAAACTGTTTTGGAAGCACTGCTGCACTCAACAGTCGCTATTCAGAACAGTGACTGCTGGCATAGCGGACTGAGCCAGTGGGAGCACTGACTTGCAAGTACTGCTGCACAAAACCTGTTTTGGAAGCATTGTGCACTCAACAGTCACTGTCACCACTATTCTGTGAGCACTGGTGTAGAAAACAGTGACTGCTGGCATAGCCCAGTGAGCCAGTGGGAGCAGTAACTTGCAAGTACTGCTGCACAGAAACTGTATTGGAACCACTGCTGCACTCAACAGTCACTATTCTGTGTGCGCTGGTGTACAGAACAGTGACTGCTGGCATAGCCCATTGAGCCAGTTGCTGCCCCAGTATCCTATAATTTTGAGTCCTGCTTCTGTCCTGCCATTTCTGCTGGCAAGCAGTGACTTGCAAGTACTGGTGGACTGAACAGTGACTGGCAGAAGACTCCACTGACTGAGCCCGCTGCCCCACCATGACATCATTGTCAGCAGAGTGGAGAACTACGTCACAATGGCTCAGCAGCTTCCCCCGCGCCTCGCGGTTAAGACCCTGCAGCAGTGCTGTCTGAGCGGATGATTCTGCGAGTTTTAGAAGGAGGTCCATAAAAGTGGCGCCCTCTTCAGTCGCTTGCCATGCGGTCACATTGCGCGCGGTGACCGCAAGGTCTGTCACTGGTTGTCCTGATACACTATCGTTGGTGGGTGCATTAGTGACAGTTGCTTTTGCGCGCCTAAAATAGTGTCGAGGATGTCGCGGTCGTCTCCCAGGATCATATGCTCAATGCAACTCCATCATTGTTTGTTCACTGGGTCAGCGTGGGAGTTTGCCATCTGGAGTAACTGCTGCTTAAATGGGGAGAGTGGAAGTCAAGCCGAAAGTAGTGTGACAACCTACCAAACGGATGCAATTCTAATAATGAGGATCGGAACTGAGCACAGGCTACCTGGAGAAATTGCGCCCGTTGGGCAGCCAGGCTCCGCTCCGGAGCTACCGGAGGAATTCCAGGCTGCTCCATGCAATTTACGAGATAATAATAAGTTAGGACATGGTCCGGACTGTTATGTCGAGACGTCGTCTTTCTATGTAGTCCGTGCAACCTCAATTGTACCCACTATATCTCCATTGTATTGACACTATCCATCACCCTCCCCAATACTGTACGGAATTACCGGTCCCAGCTTGCTACATAAAGTCAACATTGGATCTTGGATATAAATGTTGTCGAGTCAATTTCGGCTTTGGTCATTGTGCACATCCGTAAGGGGAGAGTTCTCTGGTCTGCATCCTCTGCCGCCTAGCCGCTCCAGCTGTATTCTATGGACCTGGCTACTGTACCAAAAGCAACATGTGTCAGTAAATCAAGGCGCTGTCCAAGGGAGTATCGCGACTTACATTATCACCCTTGTCGCATTTGCCCAGCTATGGCACCGGCCGTTTGAGTCCTCGCCATGACCCTCCAGCCCAATGGCACCATCGGAAAGAAGATATGGAGTGGAAAACACAGGAGAGCAATCGTGAGCGTCAGGTGGACAACCGCCATTGAGCTTGGTGAGCGGATTGACGATTCCAGCAGGTTCCTAAGCACAGAAACCCAGATGAAGATGATGAGCTACAAGCAATTCCGCCCAGATGTAAGCTTTCTCGACTCAGCAGTAAGCGCAAGAAGTGGTAGAATGGGCGTGAAACTCGAATACAAAAGCGCCTCCTAACTTGCGTCACCCGGGGCCACTGTGGAAGCAGATATCTGCATGTCCATCCATGAAACGAGAAACAACATCAAGGTTGCTGCTGGTATGCCCGTCGCCAGCAACATGCACGTTGATGGGAAGACCACCACTCTGTGCGCATCAGACCGTTTGGGCAGGGAAAATGGCGCAGGAAGGGGTGATGAGGATTGCAGCCACTCCAGGACGTGCAGAGAACCTTTCGCGGCCGCAACCTGCCCCAGCAAACAGCACAGGAGAGCAGCAAACCCCTTCCCATTCAATCCATCTTCACCTGCAATGCAAACACAAACTTGGAAGAAGAGCTGAAATGCAGACGACACTGTCCAACAGATTGCAATGCCTTCAGCCGCGGTTTGGAGGGACCCCTGGATGTAGCCTTGCCCAACTGTCACAAGCAGCAGCAGCGACGCATAGGCCAGGAAGGCCATGGCATTGGGGCTGGCAGCGACATCGGCCAAGCTCCAGCAGTCCAACACTTTTGTCATGTAAAGCATGAGGCCAACAAACCATCGAAGGCCGAACGAAACGTTGAATGGGTGGCGTGGTAAGATGGTGCAAAGCTCTGACATGACGGTCAGCTGTTGACCCTCTGGTGTAGCTGCACTGTCTTACTGGATAGGCTTCTCACGGGATCCAGCCAGGACATGGTGGATGTCCCACCGCTCGGCGCATGCCGTTCTTTGTTTTCCATGTCATCAAATTCCTGAAGAACAAAGTCCCCCAAGGCCAGTCTGGCCTGGTCGAAAGCAGCTTTCTCCTTCTTTACCCTGGATAACAGCGTGTTGGCTTTTTTCCTGCTCGCCGGAGATAGACTCTTCTGTTCGATGCTCGCAATGATGTCAGGGGCTCTGAGCCAAGGCAAAACCACCAATGAGTGAAGGCGCACAACTCGATGGGTTGATCGACTTACCCGATCGTGGGCACCAGATTATCTTCAATCCCTTTCTGCGAATCTACCGAGTGATCCACGTTGCTCTTTCCTTTCGACAGGTCCCGCTGTGGGAGGAGCGGGGAAGGCCGAGCTGTGGATGTACTGGTTTCGCAAAAGACGCGTGTAAGTGGAAGGTACATGCCTGACCTGCTGCACTCACTCTGCGACGGGGTGGTGTTCTGTCACCTGTTCAGGCTCACCATTGCTAGCCACCCTCTCGTCTGCTGTCTCACCCCTAAGAGACTGGGTGAGCCTGAGCACAAGCAGGCAAGATGGCCAACTCACAGCTCGGTGCGCATATATGCACCTCGAGCGTTACCTTCTCCAAAACCAACTCCAGGATTTTGTTTGTCGACGGAACCGGACTCGCTGGGAGGGTGTATCAGCAGATGGGCTCATGAGCCCGCGGATGTGCTCACCCCGTAGGAAGCGACTCCTTGGGAGGCTCGACCTTGGTCGACCCGACTTGCTTGCGTACGGTCTGTGGTGAAGCCTGGGTCATTGGATAGGGGTTTTCCTCTAAGCTAGCATTGTTGGGGCTGTGGATTGCGGGCCGGTTGACCAAAGAGAAGGCCAAGTTCAAGGAGCTGGAGCGGGTTGGCATCGAGTTCTACCGTCGTGCAGGTCGGTCAGAGAGGGTAGCGAGCAAACGCGCGACACGTCTGGGGTAGGGACTCTGCGTCCAGAGCCGCGGCTTTGGGTGGCAATGCGGGGCCGAACCGCTGGGGTTTTAGGCAATCCGCTGGAGTTCTGAGAGGCGACACAAGGCCAAACTGCTGGACTTGGGGGGACCAACAGGCCCACTGCGTTCCGGGGTCCCCTAAACGCCCCCCTGTACAGGTGAGATGAGGCGCGCTGAGCTCAGCTGAACGAAGTAGGAGGTGGACGGGCCCTGGGTTGATGAGGAGCTGTACATTGACGTCAACAAGTACTGAGAGCAGCCTAAAGGTCCAGGCCTTCCTAAGGTGGCATGTTAGCAGATGTACAACGCTATGAAATGGAGAAGATTCAAGGACATTCCAGGTGGAACGTCTTCAAGGTGTTCTCAAAGAAGGGGAGCCCCAAAGCTTACCTTTCCAACCTCGCCTCACCCCAGGAAATAGCCCGTCTAGGCGCATCTACCGTATGCCCCCTGCAGAGCATAGCTCCTCAGCTATGCGCCATGTTTTCTAAAAAAAAATGGCAGCTCATCTCGGCGTATCTCATTTCCCTTGGCTCCCAGGCCACCTGAAATAGCTGTTGTACAGGTTGCCATAGCCGATTTGGTCCTTGCTGGGCCTTGCGGCGAAGACAACCTCTGCTCACCACCCTATGTATAGGTGGGCTCATATCTCGTGTGGGCTTAGCCTGAGCTCAAGACCTGAAACTCAGTGATTGTTACATTGCAGCATCATTGCATTTGAGGATGACTAGATATATCTCGTCATTTGCATGTTCGATCTTCTTTCAATTACCAGTCTCGTTGCCTACCTGTCCATCCAGTTGGTTTTCCATCTTCCATTATGTCCACATAGGTCAGCCCTCCCTCCTGCGTACGTCACTTTCATAAAAATATGCTCAGCTGAGCGATGAAGGGAAGATATGATAAGTATTCCGGACGATCATGGGCTCTGTTTGAACCCCTTTCTGGTCCCAGTCATGCGTGCCCGCACTCTTTACCTGTGAATTGCAATATCTCCAGGGAGCACTGCCAGGGAAGCGACTAGACAGAGTGGACAGGATGAGCGGGAGGTCTCCACCCACGCCTTTTGTCTGCCTGCACTAGAGGGCGCCTATGCTCGGACTTAATGATAGCAAGGCAGATCACCCACTACACCACCTCCACGCCATCGACACCTCGACCACGCGCTTGTTCATCCTTTTCCCTGGTCCCACCAGCCGCGCATATAGCTCACTCACCCACCTACATACATATCAGAAAGCAGAAGCGTGCTGCAATGGAACCACTGGCACCCTAATGAATAGCGCAATATGACCCGGTCATTCAAGTGTTAACCCCGAAAGCTTCCGGATGTAAACTGCCGCGGAAGGGTGACATTGGCCATTAAAATCCTCACATCTGCACTACTCAAGTCACGCCTCTCTTCTCACTCTACACTCCTCCTCCATCGGTCAAGCTCCTCGCTACGCCCAGAGCTGCATACACTATCTGAACGACTTGTTCACTTTATAGCTGTCTAGACCTACTATCCAAACCTTTCATCCAGTGCTCCGTCGTTGGTCGAAAGTCTGCCTCACCCTTGTGTGAAGAAAGGTACGCATACATGTACCAACTGGGCCACCTCTGCGCCGTGCAGTTGTCTGCAAATCATGGCTCTGCCCATGGCAGCACATGAACGATGAGCGCCCTTGATGCTTGCAGACTCGAGAGAACTGTGGTGCAAAATGATGCATATATGCTGATGTCTCTTTATTCAACCATAGACTCAAGTAGCACAATGGAGTTCCTTAAGAATTGGTTCGAGAGGATGTACGGGCTAGGCCATCTGTTGAGCAGGAAAGTGACGTCAGTCTCATTTCAGATCAGTTTGGTTGTGAAGATACTCACTACTTGCAGGAAAATCTCTGTGGTTGTGCTGCTTGTTGCCTGCATGGTGTTTATGGCTGAGCAGTACATCACCGCTGCACTCAACCCTGTCTGGAGTATTGGTTTTATCCCCGGCAGCAGCAGTAAAGCCTTGAGTCAGACCGCCGGAAGTGTTCAGCCCAACTTCGACAGGTTGGTTCTAGTGCAGCTTCAGCTACAAACGGCGATCGAGGACAGTGTAAATGTTGCACCTGCTGCTCAGATGCTTCAGACAGTGGAGATGACCCTATGTGACCTGTAAGTAGTCTTTATTTGTCAATTGAGCAGATAAACACAATGTACATTTAGCGTGGGATTGCTCAAGGCTCACGACATCGGTTACAAAGATGACATCCTCGATCAAGTCCGCGCCCTTGCGACTTTGCAGAGGAAGGCAGCATACAGCGTGCAGTGTTTCATGTCTGCGATCCGCGACATGGTCAAGCACCTCCTCACAATTGACGAACACACCCTCTTGAAGCTTCAACACCTGGAAAGCACCTCAACGGTGAGTACCACCACGCAGAACGTGATGTATGCGCTTGACCCCACTCCGCAGTCCCCTGGCACGTGACGTCGCGATGGAGGGAAGGCTGTTGAGGTTGCACATTTCCAGATGACTGTGGTTACCAAAGACACCCTCGCCAAGCTGATCCTCGAAGGCGAGGGCCTCTTGGAGCTAATGGATCAGGACCTGGAATCCGCCAGTATCGACGAGCTGCTGAGAATGTTGATAAGGCTTGAAGAAACGGCAATGGTGCAAGGGACAGAGGAGAGACAGCAAGTGGTGGGTCCTTCTGGCTTCTCCCGGACACTGTGCATTCATCTTGAGCAGCTGAAGGGTGTCTGGACCGTCCTAGGAGGTACTGAGAGTCAGCACACCTCCTCTCACGTTTCGAGGTGGTGGACTCGCCAGTCCATTGAGGGACAGCCGGAGAATTCCAAGTTTAACCAAGGATTGCTGCATAACATGGCCACATGCCGCATGCAAGCGCACAACGCCACACAAAGCACGCTCAAGAGCATCCGCAAGGTTGCAGCCGAACTCAAGCACCTGCCTGATCAGACTGCTACGAAGCTGCTTGCAGGCAAGGCTGCGAATATCCCCCTGGCGGTGAGTCACGTAGTACTAGTCGGGTCCGGGTATGTAGACCAGCTGGGCTGACTCATGAGAACACACAGATCCACATTGAGAGCATCCAGAAGGGCCTAAAGGGCATGCGGGAGATGTGCAGCAGTGCGAATGCCAATGTGCGGGCGTCAACTATGGAACTGGCGGATGGCGTGCCTTAGAGCCGGCTGAGACGCTCCGTGTCCTTGCTTGAGTGGCGGGACAGCATGATCATGAGCAGTCAAGTCCGAGAGTGGCCGGACAATTCCCCCTTCTACAGTATGTCATGATTAGGACTGTATAATTCTCACAGAGCTCCGCATAAGTCAATCAAGTTCTATGCGCACGCCAGTGCAGAGATGACCCCCTTTGCAACCGGGAGCAGCTTGCCGTCTTCCAATACTGGCTCTACTGGTATGTGCTGTGGGAGAGCGGCAGGGCAGAACGGGATGGGCACGTAGCCTGCCATGCCTCTGCTGGGAGGAGGAGGACGATGAGGGGGAAACAGTGCATGTCTGTCTTGTACGAGTTCATATGAGATGCGTAGTGAGTGGGGTGTAGGGACGTGTGTCTCAGGGGCAAATGGCCCCTCAATTTCCAAATTGGGCAGGGTCCTGCTCGCGTTGTCATGAGTGTCGTGGGCAGGGACCTTGAGGGCACAGGGAAATAGCATAAATGTTGAATAGGAAATTATATTCAATTTTTATTGTACCACAACCGAATTTGGGGGATCAATAGGGAGGAAGGTATTCTAAGGAATCCGCTTATAATGAATGTGGTCCTTGAACTTGATCTTTATGATATGAGCGCTCCTTTGAGGGGTACTTTCTTCTGCCTGTACTTCTGGAGGCACAGGCTTTTTTTCTTCAGAATCTTCAGCTGTGGGTGGCCCCATGACTTCTTTGCCCTTTTGAGACCTTGATACCTTTGTCCTAGCTCGGACAAGCTTGCGGGTATTGCGTGCTTGAAGTGAGCTGTGCTTGTAAGACAGGATACCAGTGATAGAAGCTGCTTCTACCCTCTTGGCTACTTGCTGATCTAGCGCCTTTGCACTACACTCTTCTTAGCTTTTACACTTAGCACAAGTTGTAGTACAGACCTTGATAGTGCTATCAGCAAAGGGAGGGCAATATTTGTCCTCATATTGGTCTGTGCATGGCTGATTTCGCTTGGATTGGAGGTGAATGGAGTAGTCATCCAGAGCGCCCTATCCATGGGGCTCTCATGGCCATTTATCAATGGAAGATACCAGGGAAGTCCTACTTTGTTCCTATACCAGGCTTGGAGAGCATCAGAGGTGACCAATACTAGTAAAAATGTGACGCACACTTGATTGAATCAAGGGGATATCCTTGACACCAATGCCTGAAGTACAGGCGCTCTTCTGGGTCTTCCAGGGAAGGATATGACAGAATCCTTGCCACATCTTGGTCTGTAGTACCCTTCTTTAGAAGTCCCTTAGCATTCCTGTGAAGTTTGGTAAGTATTGGACATCATTAAGGGGCGTACTCACTGATTATAGTGGAATATGCATGATTTGAATGCATACAGTAGGATGCACTCTGGCAGTGTTTCTTGAATGCCACTGACGCTATACTGGTGCACTTTCAAGAAGTATTCACCCAATGCTTGAGCCTGAGGGGCATCAGCATCACATATGAAGGCGCCAAGGTTGCCTTCTTTGTGAAATGCCTTCAGCAAGAGGGAGCGATTTGTGGTTGTCTCCACAGCTCTAAAGAAACCATCCCAGATGAGGCGAAACGCCTCAAGGGACATGGAATCACTGTAGATACGAGCCAATGGTATATCTGAAGACAATTCAGAAGTATTCCTGCCAAGAATAAGACACATACTTTCGTTTATACCATCTAGGAAGGTTGCTACCTCCCACTCATTAAATCTCCCATGGACTCTCTTGAATGTGAAGTCACAAGCTAGAGAGCGACAGGAATGGATCACTTCTGCAAGGAATGGGTTCATAGTAACCACAATATGAATCCCCCCTTGTGATATGGTTGATCTGATATAGTGTTCTGTCGCTGGGAGCCTTGCTTCTTCTTCAGCAGCATGGATTATGCCTGCCTGTGGTAAGCACCCCTTCTGAAGGTGAAAGGCATCACTTACCCATCCATTCAAGGCCCAGAGGTGCTTCTTCAAGCCTTTGGGACCCAACAAACTCTTGCAACCTTCTTCTATCGTGCCAGGAGGGGTATTTCTGACTGAGGGACTCCCCCAGAAGCACCAGAGTGGTAGGACCACTATCCACAGTGCTGGGCTTTGCAGCGATGCCCCCAGTAGACTGGTATGCTTGTATGGCAGCTTGCTTGGCTTCATGGGAAGGCTTTGATTCTGGAAAGGGCGGGTGGTTGTGTGCAGAAGCTCCAGGAACAACAACACAGTGCAGATCCATGTCCTCAAGAGGCACATAGATAGACATGGTTGCAGTGCAAGGAATGTAGCCCAATTTGCCATTTATAGGTGCCCCATTGGCATCCATATGGGTCATTTCTACTGAGGAGTTAGCAGTGGACTGGGTAGGATGCATGACACTTACTGCAGCTCTTCTGCTTAAGGCCTGTGGTGGGATGGAAGATCTGGGTGCAGTGCTTGCCTAGGAAGGATTCCAAGCCTTCTAGAGTGCTTCCCTCGCCATTGAAGAGCTTGAGAAGCTCATTCTCATTGATATGTGTGGGGATATAGTATAGACAATGGTGCTGGCGCTCCAAAGGTGTTGTTTGAGAGCAAGAGATGTACCAGAACTTGCCCTGCTTTGGGACAGCACATTCCTATGCTAGTTGTCAGCCTAAGCGACAGGAAACACCACAGAAACTTACTGTGAACCTGACCATTTGAGCGCTCCCAAGGCATCCAGACTTGGGGCAGGCACTCTGAGTGACAGCACAATAGTAGCTGCCCCCACAATCAGCTGGTGAATATCAACTATTACCAATGCTTACCTGGCCAGAACAGAGCAGGGAGTCGCTGCTTCAGTAGCCCTCTGCAGCTCTTGTGCTTCCAGTAGGGCCTGGTGCTTTTCCAGGTCATTATCCCTGCGCTCATAGCCCTCTAGAAGCGCTGGATCAAACTCTGAACAAGCAACTACCCCCCTGCATTTCATGGCGACTGTTCTGCATTCTGTGGCACCCAGGAGAGGCACTTGGACACCTTTCCTGGAGTGATTGCCATTACTGACAGTGAGCCAAGAGTCCTGGTCCTAAAGGGGCGTCAGAGAGACACCATATAGTGCATTATATGACTTACTTCTTGTCGCAACCAGGTATCTATTGTTATGGGTTTCCTTTCCTTGTTCAAAGGGGCGCTCTGGCTGCTGAGATCCACCAAGTAGGCTGTGGTTTCCTTGGGAATTGGTCGCAGACTAGGCAGGGAAGCGCAAT
This sequence comes from Calocera cornea HHB12733, assembly GCA_001632435.1. Taxonomy (NCBI): domain Eukaryota; kingdom Fungi; phylum Basidiomycota; class Dacrymycetes; order Dacrymycetales; family Dacrymycetaceae; genus Calocera; species Calocera cornea. Next base: position 11,755 of record KV423922.1, on the reverse strand, counting down.
GCACAACCTGACTGACAGTCAAGCGACTGGTGACCTTGAGAAGATCCTTCTGGGGCCCATTATTCTGAGGCTTCTGGCGCTTGTTTCTGTCCCCTTGAGATGCTGCTGCAGTGCCTTGGATCCCTCCTGTAGTTGATAGAACAGAAGTTGTAGGGGAGGGAGGAACTGGGCGCTTTTGGGCAGTAGAAACCACCTTCAGTGGTGAACTATCTTAATGAGTCTTGTTTCCCAATAGCAGAAGAACAAATACATACTCTGGTTGCCCTGCTAGCGCTCTCAGGAACTGTCCAAACTTGGCTCTTGAGATCCAAGCCTTACTCTGCCTATAGTAAGGGAGAGAAGCGATTTCCTCAGGCATATCTGTGCGCCAGTCAGTATCTGGCAGGCATAAACCAAAAGGTACATACTGAGGTAGTCAATATACTGCTCTATGAGCGCTGGACTAGCAGATTCAATTGCCTCTTGAATAGCTCTCTCTGTGTCTTCTGAAATGAGCGCCATATTGGGAGCTACTTCAGTCATCTTATGCCTAGTAAGGCAAGCTCAAGGTGCGCCCAACTCTACTCAATCAGTCCCTGAAGTACTCAGTTGCCCGGAAACTAAATTGATAAACAGATATAGCTCATTGTATTGTGGATATCCCTCTTGAAAAGGTGGGGTCTTTGGGGCGCAAAATTTCCCTTTTATTTATAGTCAGTTGAAAATCCAGTAGGGGGGGTCAGAAGATTACTATGTGAGGACTTGGTCCGCCAAGTTTCACTCTTTAAAATGGTAAATTGATTATTATTTTCTATCCAACATTATCTGCTTTTCTCTCTCTTCTATAGGCACGGGTCCCTATCCACCAACCCCCACAGCGATGCGCGCAAACACGGAAGCAATTGCGCCCTCTCCACGCGGCGCGGGGACCCTACACCCCACTCACTACGCATCTCGTGGTTCCTCTGCAGCGGACACGTTCATTCTGGGCAGGTATACACTGTGATTAGGCTCAGCCCACTGCTGCTTAATGCGGACGAATACCTGTCGTCATGTTGAGGGCGGTGAACCGGCGCGGAAAGTATGGACTTCGGCGACGTCTAAGCCTGTGAGCAGTACCCGTCCATTTCTAAAGGCTGGGTTGCCAAAGTTCCATGTACTGGACAACCGATCGACTCTGCCGATCCGGCACCCGCACCAAATGGCCCTTCCCGCTTCTGCCGATCGCAGTCATCTCGTCTCGCCACCCCAAGCCCACTAAAATGCAGCAAACAAAGGGAGTTGTTATATTTGAAGACTCAGTGCAAATTACAATTGTAGTCCTTACTGTATCGCAAAACTGTATGGGAGCATGTACGGTGCGCTGATGTGATCGGGACCGCGGTGGTGGCCTGACACGCACGTGTACGCGGCTTATGAGTCGATCGGCTTTAGCGCGCGTATCACCCCGCAGCACGGCTTACGGGGACTGTATGTACGTCCAAGGGCTCTGACTGCGTCACAGGGGAACATGTCATAGAGAAGAAGACCGGGACCCTGTGGCATCCCGTGTGCGTGTGCACCCTGCTGCGCCGCCGCCAGGGGCTCTTCGTAGCTCGCTCGGTCAGTCAGAGTCTTCGTACGGTCGGACGATGTCCAGTCACGAGGGGTTTCCGGTACGGCGGCTAGAAGAAAACAACATGAAGGATGCGGGAAAGTGGGCCAGTGAGGGATTTCCTGCTTAGCACCGTACGGTAGGGGACACGCGGCGAGGCGGCTTGGCTTCATTGGGAACCTGGCTGCGGCCAGCCCTCGCTTGGCGCAGCTGCGAGCCATTTGCGCGGGCGTTGGTCATCCATCCAATTGAGCAACGTTGCGCTCGGAATATGTACTCCTTTCGCGCGGCTGGAATGCGGCAGAAGGTCAGGCAAGGGATGCGCAGCCAGGCGGGAGCAGTTGGCGTAGGGCGCAGGTGCTGCGCCACCGGCCTGGGATGAACACACACGCCACCACGCGCGACGAGGGCCAATCAGAGCGCGCGGGGCGCAGCGCAACCGGTGCGCAGTCGCTCGCAGTACCAGCGCTGGGAGGGACGATGCGGCACCTGCGTCTGCACCGGTTCACTCTCCCAGCGCCCCGTACACGGCTCGTGACTGCTGCTTGACGGCGACGACACGCTCACTCTGACTTGACCATCGACGACGACGACGACCGACCGAGGGCGCACCAGATGGAGCCAGCGCCATAACTTACATACCTGCTCGCAAGGTCCCTGGCTCACTCGCACATTACACTCTGCCGACAGCACCTCTGCACTGCGCCTTGCCTTCCTCACGCACGCACGGCCAAAATTCCCCCAGCAGGAGGACCATATCCGCCGCACCCGCACATACCCGCTGTGCCTCAGCTCTCGTCTGAACGGCTGGACACTGAACGCTGAACTCTGAACTGTCGTTGAACTGGAACTGGAGTGATCGCACTGCTGCCGGACCCCGTACGAGATGGCAGACCCGCTAGGTGCCCTCCCCGATGAGCAGGACGCAGGGCCCTCCCGCCGAAGACGGGGCGAAGTCCTGGACTTGCACGAGCGGGTGCGTCCCCAACACCTCTCCTCCCCTGCCCACACTAACACCAGCCAGATGATCCTCGCACAAAGACAGAAGAATCGCGAGCGGGGGACAAGACAGCGGTGCGCCCCGTTCCATTGGTGCGATGTATGCGTTGCTGATGAGCGTTATGTATGCAGGGACGAGCGCCGTGCTGTCACGCCGACCTCGCAGCCCGCTCCCCTCCCTTCCTCCAACAGCGCCCCCCC
>KV423921.1:277773-361865 GCA_001632435.1 Calocera cornea HHB12733 | reverse complement strand
GGGGACGAGGAGGGGGACGGGGACGGGGACGGGGACGGGGACGGGGACGGGGAGGACGACGAGGACGAGGACGGGGACGGTGAGCACGGCGCGTAGCATGGGATTCCCCCAAGGCTTCCATTATCAGTAGCTAAAGAACTGAATTCAATTACTCTTTTTCAACCCCACAACCCCGTATTGGCTGTCTTTCAGCAGCAGCATCGTTGACAGTGCGCAGCAAAGGAGCTGATCTTCAGCACGCAGTGTTTGATTAACAATCATTTTCTTGCTTTCTAAAGGTAATGGAAAACTGATTATATTAAGTTACTATACTACTGAGTACAAGCAAGTCGCTGCTTACGGGCCACTTATGGCTGTTAAACAGCCCCTTTGCCTAACAGAGCAAGGGGCTGACTATCAGCAGAATCTATACGTCATTGTAACTACTTATTATCAGCTACCTATAGGGTCCTAGTGACCTGCCAGGATCAGACATCAATGCCAATATGAATACTGGACAAAGTGCTTCCGTTTGCACAGACTCTAAAACGGGGAATGCCTCCGCTCGGATGTGAATGTGATTGACCGCCGTGCAGGGCCCTGACTGAGAGAAATGACGAAGCGACGAGGGACGGGCGCTTTGGTAGGCTCCTCTGCCTTGTCAGTGACTACCTGTTGCTCGACCCTGTCCTCTTCATCTGCCTCACTGCCTGGCTACTCTCTGAGCATATCTGCCTCCGTGCGCTGCTGGTAACTGGTGCGAGGGAGAGTATTGTAGAGCAGAGCGGGAAGCAGGATGCCCTTCGGGGAGATCGTCATCGGCTCGCCCGGGTCGGGCAAGTCCACATACGCGTATGGAAAGTACCAGGTGCGGCCCTCCTCCCCTTCTGTCCCTCCCCCGTGCTCACCCCGCCCGCAGCTCTGCACCGCCCTCGAGCGCCCCATCGCCATCGTCAACCTCGACCCGGCAAACGAAGCCCTCCCCTACCCCTGCGCCGTCTCCATCTCCGAGCTCATCTCCCTCCAGTCCGTCATGGACCAGTACGGCCTCGGCCCGAACGGCGCGCTCATATACTGCATGGAGTACCTCGAGAAGAACTTTGACTGGCTCGAGGAGCGTCTGGCTGAGCTCGACCAGGCAGCGTGGGTCGTGTTTGATATTGCCGGGCAGGTCGAGCTGTCGACGAACCACGATTCACTGAAGAGGATCGTGGAGAGGCTGCAGAAACTCAATTATAGGGTGCGCTCCCTGCCTCCTTTCTGGAGGGGGCATCACTGAGGACTGACCCCCAATCAGCTCGCCGCCGTCCACCTCTGCGACGCGCACTACGTGACGGACGCGAGCAAGTACATCAGCGTGCTGCTCCTCAGCCTGCGGACGATGCTTCAGCTCGAGCTGCCGCATGTGAACGTCCTGTCCAAGGTGGATCTTATTACTCAGTATGGGGATCTGGGTGCGTTTCCTACTTTGACTTCCCTCCACCTTTGCACCCCCAGCTTCTCCCTTATTCCGCCTCTCTCTCCCTTGCCTGTGCGCCCCATACTAACCCCATGCACAGCATTCAACCTCGACTACTATACAGAAGTACAAGACCTCTCCTACCTCGAGCACGCGCTCAACTCCCAGCCGGGCGGGTCAAAGTTCGCCTCTCTCAACCGGGCAATCTGCGACTTGGTAGAGGACTTCGGTCTGGTGGGGTTCGAGACGCTTGCTGTGGAGGTATGTGGTGCTTTCTGCTTTGTGCCGAACGAGAAGGAAGGGAGGATGCTGATTGTGGGCGTTTGGGCGTAGGACAAGACCAGTATGCTGAGGCTGCTTCGGGTCGTGGACAAAGCTACGGGGTACGTGTTCGCCCCACCGCCTGGCGCACACTCCTCCTCTTCCGAAACCACCGCCGCCCCCGGCTCGCAGCACCGCTCCCCAGCAGCAGCGAACACCGACGCCCTTTTCACCAGTGCGTTCTCGGTCATGCCCGGCCTGGGGGATGTGAGGGACGTGCAGGAGCGGTGGGTCGACGCGCGGGAGGAATGGGACGAGTGGGAGAGGGAGCAGTGGGCTAAGGAGGGGGAGGCGGTCGCGCGGGGGAAGGCAGAGCGGGAGATGAGGGAGAAGAAGGAGAGGGAGAAGGAGAAGGCGAGTACGGCGGCGGGTGCGGGAGGGGAAGGGGAGCAGGAGCAGAAGGGCCTCGAGGGCACGCGAATACGAGATCGCAAAGCGTAATGTGTGTGTACACACGATGGAGGCGCGGATCATCTGAGAAACGTACTGTATTTCCTTGTTCATTGCTCATTGTACTATTGCACCACTGCCACTGCCACTGGATGAAACCCAACCCGAGCCGACGGGCGTATCCAAAGCCCAGTATCGTACAGTCCGTCTCCCTGCATAGCATGCCATTGCCGCCGATTGTGCCTTCCTACTCCCTCTCCCTCCTCTCCCCAAAAAGGTTGTTCCGTACCTGCCTCCCTCCTCCTCCCACACCTCCTCCTCCAGCGCCGCCGCCCGTGCTCCCGCGCCAGTTGAACGCGCCCATCACCCCGCCCCCGTTCTGCAGCGCCTGGGTCTGCACAAGCGGCGTGCCGTGCGCGCTGGGCGGGCCCCCCGAGAAGCTGCTCCCCGAGCCCGTGTGGACGTGCCCGCTCGACGCGGTTGTGTTGAGGCTTATGTAGCGGCCGGGGTTGGGCCAGTCGTCTGTATGGTACTGATAGCCCCGTTAGTACGAGGCATTGCATGCATAGACGGCAGGGGAAGCAGCGCCCACCTGGAACTCCAGCATGAGCCCCGGCTCTTGCTCGATCCCCAGCAGCGCGGCCATGCGCTTCCCGAGCGCGTTCACCCGGTCCGGGTCGTCCTTCTGCCTGAGCCAGAGCTGGATGCGGTCGATCCTGCTGCGGAGGGAGACGACGCATCCTGTGACCTCGTCGGCCGGGTCGAGCGAGAGCTCGCCCACGAGCGACATGAGGATCTCTGTCCAGCACTTGTCCAGGTACGCGGGGTTGTTGCGCATCGTTAGCACCCATTTGCCGCCCTGCCCCGCAACCGTCAGCAACAGCGACAAAACCACATCATGCACCAGGCAAAGCGGAAGGACGCACCTTGGCATTCGCCGGGTCCTCCCACATCGGCTTAATCCCCTTCTTGAAGAAATGGTAGTTCCCGCCCCTCTCCAAGCGGCTCGGGGGCTTGCACCAATTCCAGTACCTGGCAAAGCCCTCGACGGTGTCAATCTCGCCGATCACATGCAGGTTCGCCTCGTAGTCATCTTTGGCGATCGGGGAGGGCTCGATGCTGCCCGTCGCGGGGGTCGTGGGGGAGATGGTACTGCTGGCTGCGCTGGGGGTGGAGATGCTGGACTGGGAGAACTCAGCGGTGGAGGGCGCGCTCGAGCGAGGGACTTTGGAATCGTAGTACCACACCCAGTGGTGCAGCAGCGGATGCTCGTCCTTCTTCTTGCTGCCCGTGCTCGCGCCAGTGGCAGGCTTGTCGCGCGCCTTGGCCTGCGTCGGCGTGGCTTCCGTGTCGTCGTCCGCCGGGGGTGCTTCTACAATCTCACCCTCCTCAGCTTCGGAGCCCGTCTCGCTCAGCGCGTCCGCCAGGGTACCCATTGCATAAGGCCGGTGCGGGTCGACATTGCCCTCGCGCGCCTGCTCGCCCGAGCGGCGGCCGGACTCACGCGAGCGGGAGCGCGAGTAGTCTGACGACCCGCCGGAGGGGACGGGAAGGTCCTCTTCCCCCGAGCGCGTGCGCGCATGGGCTTGCGCCTGCGAGGCAGTGGACCGCTCGCGAAGCGCTGCAAGCCGCGTCGAGATCGCCTCGAGCGACGGGACGTTCTTGTACCCCCGTGGAGGCTTGGCGCCTTTGGGCTCCTCGACGGCTGGCACAGCGGGATCCTTGAACTCCACGCTGGTGCCCGTGCTTTCCCCCGTCGGGGGCTCCACGGTCACAGCAACGATCGGGCTCACCGCCGTGCTAGTGCTGCTGGCGGTGATGTCCGTGCTCGCCGTGTCCGGCAGCTGGGGAGCCTGCGTGGCACTAGGAGACGTCTCGGCCGATGAGGCGCCTGCTGCTCGGGTGCGCAGTGTCTGCGGCAGACGGAGGCGCGAGCTCGGGTTGGTCGTCGATGCAGCTCCTACCCCAAGGGGGCGGGGCGGGGTGTCGCTCGCTGCAGCTGCTTCGGGTTTGATCCTACCAATAGATCACGTATTAGCATTAGCACGGGCATATAGGGCGCAATAGGGCAGTAGGACCGTGCGCACTTTGCGACGAGCTGGTCGAGGGAGGGCAACTTTGCGTTGCCGGACTTTGTGCGCTCGTGGGAGTGCTTGTGGGTATCTGGGGTGAGCGTGTCGGGCTTTCCCTCCTGCGCGGTGTTGGTGTCTGTGCCTGCCATGTATGCTGTATGCTGTCGTGTACGCCGACAATGCAGGGAATGAGAGTGCTAGTGATGGGAGGGAGGCAAGGAGGCCTGTCCGCTCCGTCCGCGTTGTATGCACGCATTGCCGATGTCATCGCCCCTCGTCGCGACGCGCTGTGACGGCTGCGATGCTGTGCCGTATCATTCCCTTGAAACGACGGACTGCTGTACATAGGATAACCCTCCGGGAGCCCTGGCCAACGGGAAAGCGTTGTCCGGTCGGATGTAATTCTCTTCCGGCGGAGCCTTTCCAAGAGTGAATGCTTGATTGGCCTTTCATGGCACAATTGTGAGAAAACATATGATTATTGTGTCAGGTGGTAGCAGAACATATATCATCATACACAAGTCATTGTGCGGAACAGGAGTACTTGAAGTAATAATTCATAAACACTACTGGCTAATATTGCGATGTCTTAGCTTTCTTTCCGGATGTCAGCTGGGTGGAATCTCTCGTAACATTGAGCAGGCGCAGGGCGTTGAGGAAGGTAGTAGTTCCTGGAGAGGAGCTTCGTTCGCTTAATCCCGTGACAGTAGCGGAGCGGCGAGCTTGAGGGCTAACGAGCTTGACATCTGCAACGGGGTGCTGATCGGTATGGGCACGACTGGGTGGGTTGTTAACAGCGGATTTGGAGAGAGCGGCCACGCGACACGGCTTCTTCGGGAGGGAGCTGGGTATTGTGGGTGGCATGGACTGAAGGACTGGGCTGGGAATTAGGTCATGAATGGGCGTCGTGCTTTGAGACAATAAGAAGTGAATAGACCACGATTGTACTTGTTCTCGTGGTGGAAGTAGGTAGAAGTGAATAGGGGCCGTCATTTCGTGAGGTAAGTATACGGTAACGATAGCTTTCAGCGAGAGTGCGTAGTGAAGGATTATCTGTATAAGTCAGATCATGCGTATATGTCCGTATGGGTGGCTTACGCCTATGTCGAGCGCAGCGCATGAGCCACGGGCTCTGCGGGAAATCTTAGATTGTAAGGGAAGGTTGGTGGCGGCGAGGATCGCGCCCTGTTTGGAGTGCTGCAGCGTAAGAGATCCGTTAGAGAAGGTGAGGTTTATGAAATCCGATGTTGCTGGTTCGAAAGTACTGATGCGGTCTAGCGCTTGCTGCATATCTTGCTGGCTCAGGGGCACAGGGTCGTCGTAATCGTTATCGGGCGAGGTCGTCGGCTCTACCAGGTCCCACTTGCTTAAACTGTACGCAGAGGCTCTAACAATGTCTGTGGCATTCATCAACGACGAGCACACGGCATCAAGGAGGCAATACGCACGGTTCGTCGTGTATATGCTCGTAAATAGGGTGGGCCGGTGCGATGGCAGTTGAGCGAAGGGAAAGACAGCTGTATCTGCGTTCGGGGGATATATAGATAGCCGCAGGCCGTGAATCTCCATACGGGTGGTATCTTGGACGAGATTTGTAAGGAGATCTTGCGCAGATAGAGAAGCGAGGATGGTATGCTGAGTCGGATGATCGTGAGGTACGTTTGTAGCAGGGGTAGCATCGAAGAATGATTCATGTAGTTCCAGTTGACAGTATGACGTATATGTGGGGTTATAGGTCGAAAGACGGATCTATAGAGAGGTTAAATATGCACCATGTTGCTGTCCGAGAGGAAGGGGCGACGTGCACCGTCTGGAAGAGCAGTTAGTCCTAGCTGGCTCTTTACACGGCATATCGTCTTTAGTAGAGTCAGAAGGTCTATGGGACTAGTCAGGCGATGATCGATGTATGCGGTCGTCGACGAACCAGGCACTCTAGCGGTGGAGATGAAGTAATCTCCCATGGTTGTTTTGTGGGTGGGAAGAAGGGGAGATGGTTGTAACGGAAGTGGAAGAGAGCGGATAAGGGTCGTCGGACGAGACTTATATGTGCTGTAGCATCCAGCGAAGGTGTGGTGGCATTACCATATATGGACTTGCCTCCGCGGCAGCAAACCACCTTGCTTCACATGCGGGAGGTCCTATTAGTGACATTGCGCAGATCGTGTTGGACACTCAGCCCAGTGGAGGAGCGTTGCGTGATGAGAAAGGGGAGATGAGGAGCCTGTGGGACGGTTGGATGGATGCACAATCAGAAGTAGGGCCGGTCAGTCGGTAGGGTAGCATGGCCTGTTGGACAGACGGACGCTTGGACCGGCGGACGCTTGGACGGACGGACGGACGGACGGACGGACGGACGGACGGACGGACGGACGCTGAGAAGGACAGTCGGATGCTTGGACGGGCAGACGGTTGGACGGACAGAAGAATGCAACGCTCTATCATAGTAGTAGAACGCGGCGTGTCATGAGGACCGTAAGGGCAAGTAACAGTCGACATTACAAGGGATCGATGTACGCTACTGGCATCATTCTTCGAATAGGTATATGGCGCAAGTAATGGCGCGCTGTACCGTGCGTGTCCAAGTGCAATGACCACCCGTCGGTGAAACGGTCCCACCAGGCGCGGTTCAAGTGATCTATGGACTGCTCCAAGTGTATAATACAGCAGTGATGGTCGCCAATCCACCGATGGCCGGGAGGGAAAGAGGGGCTTTGCTCAGGAGCATGCCTCGTCTGGTGAAGGTCCGTGTATCTAACGATCTGGTGGAAAGGAGTTGACCAATTATCTCGAAAGGACAGCGTTGTACCAGCGCATAGGGTTGCTCGCGGATATAGAGAGATTATACGATCCCATGTCGCGAAGTTCATCATATGACCTGTGAAGGGTAAGCACGAGCGAGGGATTGTGGCTTGTGGAGGCTTGCAAGGCTCACTTGATGGCATGTCGAGAATAACGCTGACGGTGGAATGCCTTGCGGTGAGGACCCGTATGCGAGACCCTCGGTTGGTGACGAGGATAGTAACTTACGCTGGTGTCAGTGTGCCATTTGCATTTGACGTGGACGCAGACGCACCGCGTGAGATCTCTTTATGCTTATGACTACTGGCACCGTTGGATGATCCATGGGCACTGCTCTTGACTGCAACGCGAGGCCGGGTCACAGTTTGAACTCGACAACCTACGATCCGTGAGGGTCTGTTTGAGGCGTTGAGTAAGCGCAAGGGTCGCACCGATTGTCTGGAGGTTCTCGATAAAGCGGGATGCGAAGGGTCGCGAAACGATAAGCTCCAGGGTGGAGGTGGCGGACGGCCTTTTAGCGAGAAGATTGTAAATCAAAGAACCGCATATGATAGCCCCATGATCTTTCATCAATCGACGGAAAGCGGCTGGGTCAGGTGTAAAGAGAGCCAGGCCGCTCTCTAGGTTCATGTGTTGAGCGATATGTCGAGCAATAATCATTTTGAACGGGTTGCCCACTTGCGCAAGAGTGAGCGCGAGGGGAGTGGGGCATAATCGGAGGAAGACGTCTAGGACAGCGGGCATGAGCAAGATATGACGGGCGGAAGAGGATCCCATGGTGATGTGGAATCAGAGGTGCATGTGGGAGGATGTCATTTTATATACATGCGCAACGCGCGTGGTGGGTTGAGGTTGATCGCTCATGTGTCCGTCAGGGTCTTAACGACGGGCATAAGACGTGCGGCGTTCATTGCTTATGTCGTGACGTGGAATGTGCTGATTGAGAACTTCGATGCGGCCGCGTTTGAGTGGAGCCAGGGTCGGACCCCAGCGACCGCGAAGGAGGTCGGAGTGGGTCCCGATGTGACTGCGTGGAGGCAGGGTCGGACCGCAAGCGAACGCGAAGGATGTCGGAGTGGGTCTCGATGTGACCGCGTTCGAGTGGAGCCAGGGTCGTACCCCAGCAACCGCGAAGGATATAGGAGTGGGTCTCGATGTGTCATCTATAGACTATCCAATGTACAGGTTGTAAGGAGGTAGTTAGCATGAGTTTGCTAGGAGAGCCGGTTCTGTGTGAAATTCGAGGATGGCACGAAGAGGGATAGAAATGAGGCCTGCGGCGTCGACATGTAATCGCCAGGAGTGATCTTCTCGGCGAGCGTGGTAAGGTTCTACTCGATGGTGGATGCTTTCGAGAGAGAGTGGCAGACACCAAGTGAATTGATCACCGACTCGGCGATCGCGAAGATCCATGGTTGATCTGGATATCGATGGTAAAAAGGGAAGGTGACTGCAGTCACAGTCATGGTTGAAGAGCTCGTTCGGAGACCGGGCAGGGTGTGGACCGACGCGATGCTGCACAAGAAGCGAGGCGCGCTGGACGAGCGTGGCACCAGGGTATAGACAAAATGCCTTATTCCAGGTTATGAAGTTCATCAGGCAAGCTGCAAGCGGTTGAGTTAAGGATGGATTGAACAGCGACAGTGCCTACTTGAAGGAGCTTCGAAGATCATAGCCGATGGTTCTACATACTCTTTACACAATATAAGTCTGACGTGCGCGGCCCCACGTTGTAGATTGAAGACTGTAGAACATGAGTGACATTTTGTAGAGGTATAAGAACGCACCAGAATGTATGGAGTCTGAGTGTAGGTCGAAGGTAGCGAAGGAGTTTGCAGTATGTGAGTTGATCCATATGAACGGCTGGGACGAGTGAATACTGTAGCCTCGGTGCAGGAAGTAGTGTAGCACGCGGCTGCCGTTTATTGAAGGAGAGAGAACGTCCAGTACGGTCGTTTCGCGTGTGTGACCGTGCAAGAAGGCGAGAGCGAAGATGCCCGATATGATAGTGCGTGTCTCGGCCATCAGCATGCGGAAACCGTGAGGATCGGGAAGATATGGGAGGAGGGCGCGGTCGAAATCCCAACGATGCTGTGCGTGTACCTGCATCTGTGCAAGGATTGAGGAGCAGGTTTTCCCGAAGCAGTATAAGGAGGATGAGTTGCAGAAGCGAAATATGTTCAGGAGGATGTCCGGGTGCCGGAAGATGTGGTCTTGGGTAGTGAGGGTCCCGAGCATTGCAACTACGTGAAGAGATTAAAGCGGCGATGGGTGCTTCCTTTATAGGGCCACAGTGTCAAGTATTCGGGGTCCTGCACATCAAAAGTCGATAGAAGCAGCGTTCCAGATATTGTGCGAGAAAATTAGATGGGCGACCCGGTTAGTGCGCGAGGGTTAAAAGCTGGGCAGATGTGTCTGAAATATCCGCCGAACCTACATGGATCCGGGAGCACTGAGAGACTTGCGCGTCGCTTGTGACGATCTGGTGCGTCGGCTGGATTTGCTTGAGGCAACGTGCCGCCAGGATGAGTTGATCGGCGAATGGTTGGACGAAGCTGGTGTAGCAGCCGGTGCAGACATTGTGACGCAGTCGTCGGATGCATCGGACCTCAACAACTTTCTATTCAGCCAGGAGTGGATTTTGGACCCGTCGACAAGCATGGAGACAACTAGTGAGTGACTTATTGAATGTAAGGCTCTTCAATTAACCTTGTACAGGTACGTGGACGCCGAGGAGCGAAATTGACCCGGACGATCATGCCAGTAGGGCAACATCGGCTGGGGAACAATCTGTTGGGAGTGGGCGTGTTCAAGATGGTACCCAGTTGGGAAACCGTCAGCCTGGAGTTTGGGATTCCACCGTGCTGGAGAACGACGGCGCAAGGGTGCTTGGGAGGGAGGCTGATGGGGTACGTTATGTCACAGGGCTTGTCATGGTATTGCAATGTTGTAGCAGGAACGGCTTGGGCGCACTGTGGTGCTTGAAAGGGAATGGAGGCGCCGCTCACCGGCAGGGGTACGTGGGTCATCGGGCCTTTTAAATACAACTGATGGCCACACAAGGGTTACGCGTATGATATCGCCAATCATGTCACGCGCGAGGACGTGCATGCCATTGCACAGTTTCTTGCGTATGATTCCGACGCACGAACAGGCAGGGCGAGAAGGATTAATTGGCGAAAGTTTGCGCGAATGGTCCATCTTGGTCAGACTGCCCTACGATGTCGTTGACATGTGCTGTAGAACCCCCAGAGAAGCAACCGAACTTGGGCAGCCGTCTATCAGCGCCATTTACACCATGTGCATGGTGTAATGGCCGACATGGCCGGCTTGATAGATGATATCCGCGGCGAGACGTGACGCATAATTACAGATGTCAGACGGGTACAATGCTATCTAGACTGGATGCACGCCGCTGCCGACGGTTGTTAGTACTGTAATCCTCGGGCTGTTAAGGGCCTGCCGTACCTGCCGTACCTTCCATGATTGTTCTGCAATCCAGCGCGGAGGACCACGAGCAAGGGATAAACATTGGCGAGGGACGACAGGATGCGGCATACCATCTTGTGCACGGATCCAGCCCTGTGCGGGTACGAAGAGCCAGAAGGACTTATTCCCAGTACGCTTGTTGTGATAACCGTACACAGCATAAGGGGCGACGTCGTACAGAGAGGGCGGCGAAGTGAGTACAGCAGAGCCGGAATCCATCATATACCCGGTGGTAGGACTTTGCAGAGGTTTCCATTTGCGGGACACGTGTGAGGACGTCAGTGGAACGAGATCCTCGACAAATACAGGTTCATTCTGTGGCAGAGCTCATGAGCGGAGCAATGGAAGAAGAGTAGACTTTGCGTACGAATTCGGACTTCATTTCGAAGTGATCAATAGTGAAGGTGTGGGTCTGGAGCACTGTGTGAGCAGGGAACGACAGATTGAATAGATGGCCCACCAGACGCATGCCATGGGCAGAGCTCTTTTTGCTAAGTGATTGCTTAAGCAGAAACAGTGGATCTCGGATGGTGCACAAAAAAAGCGTGGTGTCTAGCGGGTGGGGTGTGCCGTTTTCCGCCTTGAAGCATCGGAGGTGCTTCCCATCAGTCGCCAATAAGATCCAAGCATTGTGAATGTCGTCCGTGACGCTGGGTATGTAGAAGATTGCGACCGATTGTACGTATTGCAATAGCTCTATCCAGCATGGTGGACGAGCGAGCGAGCCGGATACAAGCTGGAGCACGGTCTGTCTGCCGTGCCGAAAGACCTTCACCACGGTGTTGCCTTGGCGGATATTTGCAATGTGTACCTTGTGGTCTGTGGGCATGTCAGCGCGTGGGTATGGGAGAAGATTGCCCTCAGCGTACGTGGGGGCATGATGGCGTTCTTGTCGCAGTCGGCGGTGGTAGGTATTCTTGTCCCTCATGTACTCGGTAAGGCGTTGCGTGACTGGTACTCGTAGGGTGGCGAAGCACAGGGACCAGGGTGACCTTGCGCGTTGAAGGGCCCATCCAGCAGTCGCAAATCCGGGTCAGGCGACCATCACTAAAGCATCGGACGTGATACATTCTACGAGATAATACTGTTAAACTTTACGAGTTAATGCTACTTCACCTGCTCGATCGTGGAGATAAAGACGAGGAACACAATAGCCGTGTCAGCAATGACGACACTATTCGAGCACAGCGCGGACACCCTCCTCTAGAAGGCATACACGCTGCTCTCTGGTGCGGTCCACCGAAGACGGACTTCATAGACCGCGATCCAGACGAAGAGATGTGGGTCGAGCTGAACGCGGAACAACTCTGGATATTGGAGGAAGTACGACAGGGAAAGAATATGTTCTTTACGGGTGCAGCGGGTGAGCTGCACTGTTCAGTTCGAAGAGCTAGGAGGAGCTAATCAACATGCTTGGAGGGACGGGAAAGACGTTGCTTCTGAAGGCGATCATATCCGATCGACAAAGGACGCATGGGAACGCGGTGGGCGTAACGGCGAGCACGGCGAATGCGGCAGACGAGATTCGTGGTTGCACACTTCACAGCTATGCTGGTATCGGACGTGGGAGCGCGAGTGCCGAGGAGTTTTACCGGTGGATGTCGCGGATACCTGACGTGAAAGCAAGGTTGCTTGCCCTGAAGGTATTGATAATTGACGAGAGTATGTGTCAAGTATCTAAAGTGCCTCGGTCGGCTTATGTGCAACGTAGTTTCCCTGATCGAGGGCACCCTTCTCGATAAAATCAGCTGGGCCTTGTCAAAATTGAGGGAAAAGCAGGGTCCGTTTGGAGGAGTTCAGGTACTGTATTGCATTCGCCATACCTCAACTACAGTTACTTATTATCGTAGATGATCATCACAGGAGATTTCTTTCAGCTCTCCCCCGTCGTTCCGCGCAATCATATACCGGTGTATGCATTTGAAGCGGAGTGCTGGAAGCAATGCTTCCCGGTTGAGTACGAACTAAGTGAGATTCACCGTCAGCAGGATCCAGGTATGTGTTCGCCGCGTTGGTGTTCAGCTCTGCTTGAGTATGATGCAGAATTTCAAGAGCTGCTGCGAGAGGTACGGCTGGGCGAGGCAAGTCAGGCGACTATCAGCAAGCTGAAGTCGTTGTCACGGACCATTGACTATGCTGATGGGGGACGAGCAACCGAACTGTAAGCACTTTATAACTATTTGATCCAGCCACTACTGAAGATCAGCCAGGTATTCTCACGTGAATTCTGCCCAAGGTGCAAACTATAAATATCTGGCGACTATAGATGGACAGTTGCGGGTCTACAGAGCCATCGACACGGGCAACAAAGCACTGTTGTCTAACAGCAAGCTGATGCAACTTGTCCCGCTGAAAGTGCAGGCGGCTGTCATGTATATTACCAATTCCAAGGACGAGCCAACTTTCATCAATGGAAGGACTGGAGAGGTCCTGGCCTTCTGTACTGATGCCGAATGGGAAGCTTGTGGGGGGGACATCAAAAGACTGGGAAACAAGAGGGTTACGGAAGCCGCTTCAACAAATCTGGCAGACGAAGACGTTTGTCTACCTGTGGTCGCATTCAGCATTACGGGAAGCGAAGCGAAGGACGTGCGGCTGGTGTGCCCATGGGAGTGGGAATCGGACTGGGATGCTGAAGGATCCGCAATGAGGATACAGGTGAGATTTCGTATGTATGCGGGTTGAGTGGTAATGGCTAAAATATCTGAGCTGCCTCTAATTGTAATGGGCGCCATGACTATACATCGTGCACAAGGGAAGACGCTGCCCCGACTGAAAGTGGATATGTCAGCCGGGTTCGCTGACGGTATGCTACCATTATATGAGAGGTTGAAGGAGCCCGCGCTAACATGATGAGACCAGGCGACTTTTACACGGCGATTTCTCGAGCGGTCGGCTTTTCGAGTCTGCAAGTCATAGGAGCTCTCGGCTCTAAGGTAAGCAGGAAGGATAGAATAAAAGACAGGTTCTCATTTGTGGTAGATACGCACGGCACCGAAGGTCAAGGTTTGGAGCAGACGTGTGAGGCCGGTTCCTGTAGATGTTCAGACTAGGGAGAATGTTGTGTGAGTTGTAAGTAACGTGTAGTTATAGCATCAGACATACGGAAAGTAGGACTATGGGACGACCGGGAGGTCGGTCGAACGGACGG
This sequence comes from Calocera cornea HHB12733, assembly GCA_001632435.1. NCBI lineage: Eukaryota > Fungi > Basidiomycota > Dacrymycetes > Dacrymycetales > Dacrymycetaceae > Calocera > Calocera cornea. The sequence goes on along the minus strand of KV423921.1, from coordinate 348,205 downwards.
TCAGACGAACGGATGGTCAGACGAACGGACGGTCAGACGAAAGGACGGTCAGACGAAAGGACGGTCAGACGAACGGACGGTCAGACTATTAGTGGGTCAGACGAACGGAGGGCCAGAGTCGGGCTAGGTTCGGGCGACGATAACTTTTACTAATAGGTTAGGTAAGCTATACGATATGTCGGTTGCACTCCGACTCTGCTGAGATGCCGGACGGCTGAGTTGCAGGGCGACGAGGCAGCGATTGGCACGTGGAGAGGAGCGGAGTTTAAACCAGCCGGTTAGATAGCGTGTGCGGTGGACTTGTCATACTACTGCTTCCCGAACGACAAGAGGAGGAAAGGGAAGAAGGTACTTAGGTTGATCGGAGACGAGGGTGGCGGTAAATCGAGCCACAGTACGCGGTCAGAGCTGACGTACCATTTGGCAGTACTACTGAGTCCCTTACGCGCGACGCGTGAACGTGCAGCCGATCGCACTCGAAGTGACATGCCGTTCTATGACCGTTTCTACACATGTATACATGTGAACACGCTCAAGGTGCGTATCGGTCGCTCAGTGTGCTGCGCCTCATGCTGAGAGAGCGGATAGGAATTGAAGATAGCCCTTGCCACTATACTGGAGGAGGAGGACTTCGCGAAACTGGAGTGGTCCCGGGAAGGATACAGTCGATTATTGGGCGACAAAATAGAATCGAAGCTGAAGTACGTACCTAACGCGTCATTTTATCTGATTGCGGTAACTGACTATGTAGCAGGGAACCGGAAACATCAGTGTCGTTCTACACGGTTGTGGAAGAGGCTGGGAAAGCGAAGAAGCTGGATGTGGTCTCCCTTGATCTCGGCGGGGTGAGTTGCGTTATAGCAGATGCCTGCAACTTCATGGGTATGGGCACCATCCGTTGACTTGGGTGATTTACTGAAGGGGTTCAACAGCACAAGTTGTCCGCCATCACCTGAAGCCCGACTCCGAACGACAGCTAAGAGCAACCCTGCTTGTTGTCCACTACTGGCTCACGCTACTATTCGACGCTGCGCTGCTTCCTTTGGTGATATCAGGGGCATATCTGGACGGGGAAGTGAGTGAGAAGATGGGTGCGACAGTGGATATCTGCGGATTGGTCGGGTGTAGTACACCTGGGCGGTGGCCGACAATGGAATGGGAGAAGAGGACTGTCGAGGATCTGCGTCGAGAGCAGATGCATGCCATCATGGGAAGTGATTGGTTGGACTTGACCGATGTCGAGGACCGCGCGAGGGTCTTGGGAAAGCTTGTGGATATCACCATTGGACTACAAGCAGCGAGAGTGGGCAACTGTGGTGAGGTGCCGATTGAAATATGGTGCGCCATTTGTCCCCACGCTACGAGGTTTGTCTGATATATCATTAGGCTTCTGTCTGTTGTATATGGGAGTGGCGATCTCCCGGTCGACGTCTACTTCGTATCCATTATCACCAAGAACGCTGTCACTGTCATCAATAAACTCAAAAACCAGCGTCAAACGCCTGACGGTATCGCCGCCATGGAGAAGCTCGACTTCGTAATGCTGACCCCAGACGGATGTGCGTTACATGTGCCCCCTTGCTGGCGCTGCCAACTTTGTTGCACTTACGTGAAACACAAACACGGCGTGTCGGATGTAAAGCTGCAGTGGAAGGGTTTGTGGGGCGACTCGGACATGTCACGCTGGACCTTGGAGGAAGTAAAAGAGGCGGTGGCCTTACCAAACTCGCTATCATCAACGCTACACACTCAAGGTCGGATGCAGCGTGCGCTGCAACCAGGCCGAGCAGAACGCGGCAACGCGAGGGCTGGGATGCCATGGGGCAGAGGTATGGCGTTGGGTAGGGCTACCCGCGGGTAGCGAGCGTAGGGCATGTTCAAAGCTATATGATAGAGTACGATTCATTACATGTTCCATGTTCCTGTACATGTCGTTCAACCGTTCCCAGCCGTGGTCATATGGACGATGTGCTGCGAGACGGTGAAGGTGCTGAAGGCGCTACTTGACGTGGAAGCGGGAGCGCGTTGAGGGACGAACAAGACAGAGCCGAGCGGCTTTGAATGAGATGTTATCTCCAGCCTTGATGGCACAGAACAGCGTGTCCATGTCCTTACGACGTGCCCAGGCTTTGTGCAGTCGATCAGGATGGAGCGACTTTATTGCCGTTACGGGGACCGATTGGAAAAGGAGATCTAGAACATCCATTGGATCCACTGCATCCGCGTACCGGAATGTGAACTTGTTGGGGTTGCTGTCGTCGATTTCTTCGTCGATGAAGAGTACAATCCAGCGGTAACCGAGGGGAGTGGGTGTGTACCAAAGCACAGTTGTGGTGAATCCATCGGTGTGCCCCGCGCGGAGGACAATGTCAGAGGTTACACCGAAACCTAGCCGAACGACGGCGACGGGCCCGTAGGGAGAGAGGAGGCATTCGGGAGCGAAGCGAGTGAGGGTCTTGTCGCAAGACCAATCGGCTGGCAAGTCCGTCGATAGGATGGAGGGAGCATCTTCAGGCAACGGCCAGAGCGGTCGGTCATCCCCAACTTGGAGGCCGAACGCAGGATGGTGTTGAGCAACCTCTATCTAAGGGATGTGTCAGCGGATAGACCCAACACCTGAGCGCGTTATAGTACCATTGATGCTGTCGGTGACATGGCCGAGTCGGTGTTGGCATCTAGGACGACGCCATCCGCCGCGCTATCCTTGGAAGGCCGCAAATCGAGCTCTAGCCAAGCCGTCGAAAATGTCTGGCCGAGGAGTAACTGACAAGGCCCGTTTGTCTCGTATGCCAGTACTGCCAATGTATCGAAATGTAGCAGCATGTCATGCCTTTGGGCGCCCTTGCATACGGTACTACCCATGGATGATGCCAGCTTTTCGCCATGCCAGCTATCTAGGAGCCGGAAATGCCGCAATTCCGAAGCAAGCCGTTCGTCCGTAGGGTGTACGAGAACGAACAAGTGTCGTCCATCAAGCGACATCGTGTACGCTGTAAGGTATTGGTCCGTTGGAATTTCGACAGAGAGTGTTGATAGCTTGCTCCGCCGCGTCACGACGCGCGGCACGGCATAAAAGCGCACTGCCCGCTCTTCTCTCACTGCTAACACCACGCCACGATTGGAAGTCTCGACAAATTGAATGTCATGCGGGATGCTTTCCAATGCAAAATCCGTAAACGTCGGTTCAGCTGCGGCGTAGTCGTGCTTCGCGTTGTGTAGATCGACCACGCGCAAGGTAGCTGACTCATCGTTCGATAGGGAGAGCGACATCTCCGAAGCGGAGTAATGTCCAACAGTGGTGCCGTGCTATCAGATGGAGATTAGAACGAACAGAGCACGACAGTCAGCTAAACTGACCCATGTGTCTACCGGAAGCGCCCTTGTCACGTCGGGATACAACAAGGAACGCAAGTGCACGTTGCGAGCGCCATGAAGCACCGCAAAGCACAACCATTGCCCGCAGAACGCTATCGGAACGGCACTGTCGAGGACGACAGGCGTTATTGGCATGTCTCGATTAGCGGAAAACTTGACGAGCAACGTCTTCATGGTAGCACCCTTGCCGGTATTGGTAAACGGGTACGTTTCCACGGAGAGCACAACCATGAGAGTGCCATCTGCATCTTGTCCCAGGCAAGGTGTTCCTTGAAGATCGAACATGTGGTGATCCGGTACGTCAAGCACGCGGACATTGTACGTGGTGGAACCGTCTAGACTTGCGGAGAGTAGTCCATCTGCTTGTACTTTGAGAACCCATCCTTCATATCTGGTCATCCATACGATGACAGACTCGGTAGTGGGTGGTGCGGCATCTCTTGCAGATGAAAGCGTGTACGCCGAAGCAATGGTGTCAAGCGAGGACATCGGGTCATCTAGCTTTCTCTTTCTCGTCGTGGTTGTGGGGGGTTTATATCGATATGGTGCTAAGTTGGAGGGCGTTGCTCCTAGAAAAGCACTAGGGCTCTGCGGGGATAGCAATGCCCGGGAGCTCATTATGCTTGGATGTGTCGGGAAAACGGTGATGGTGGCCCCGTAAGGTGGTCGTTAGAGGTGTTCAGGGGAGTTCAGCACATGGGGACGCGGAAGCAATGGGGGCGATGCTGGAGGAGTGGCGCTTGCCGGAGCATGACGCGCTTCATCTCCCTCCGAACGACCGAGACTGCCCCGAGATGTCCACCAGCGCGGCTGCATCGACAGCCCCTGCTCGAAAGATGAGGCTGTACAGTAAGGCACCAGATGGGGGAAGATCCAAGGAGGATGTACAGGCGGCCGTTCGCCAAGTTGTATCCATCTTCGTCGAGGAGAGCCTGATGGTCTTGAATATGTATCAGAAGATTGAACAGATGCATGATACCCGTCAGGTGGCAAGCATGCAGAGAGACATCAAGAGGAATGCAGGCATAGCAGTGAGTAGGATGTGCAGCCGAGGTCGCCTCCAGGCACGCTGACGGCTGGTAAAGAACGCATACATCCTCTTTTACTACCTCATGGACATGTGCAACGCGCATCCCGAAGGGGTGAAGAGCCTTATCGATCACGTATTGAACGCATCTCGGGAGCTGAGGGATTGCGAAACTAGGACGCCCATCAGCGATCGAGACGTGTTCTATGTCGACATGCTTGGCGACAATTATCTGAAGCATAGTGACACTTTCATTACGCGTGCCTCCCGAGAGAAGCGTAAACTGCAAGGCCTTCTGGGCGATGACGGTCGTCTGACGCTAAAGATTGAGTCGTCTGGAAAGCAGGCTCCTCACATGATAAACTGGGATGAAAGATTGAGACTCTCTTTCGCGACGCTGTCGAAAGCCGTCCTCGACAACATCGGCAACTTGCCTGACATGGGTCGAGATGTGTGGAAGAAGTCGGGAGCAAGGTACTGTTCAGCAGCAAGTCACGGCTGGGTGAGCTAGTTCATCACAGACACTGGCTGCTATTGACCTCCACACGTAGAAGAGCATCCGCAAGGCATGGAAGGCTTTGAAAGTTGGAGATATGCCAGGCTTCTTGCAAGTGCGCCTACTTGAAGACGCACTCATCGCTAGAGACTGCATGTGGGAGTATGGCGTACCTGAGGAAGAGACCGTCCTATCCGCACCCTATGTACCGCCGGCTTATCGATGCTTCACGGATGGGCAAGTCCCTCTTCGGTGGCAATGAGCTCCAACAACAACACGGACCAAGTTGGAACCAGCTCTTTGGTGGGAAAGAGAAGTCTCCGACCGTACGAACTACATACAAACGTACATCGAGCATGCGATGGCGCCCCTCCTTCAAGCAACAATCGTTGTCGAACCGAAATTTGAACAGTCTGCGAATGTGCTGGCGACGCACTTGTATGTTTTATCGATAACGGATCCGTGGGTACATATGTTGCACATCCCGTACCTGCGATACCTACTGAGCTGCAATTATTTGAAGATCGTGTATTTGCTCGAGTGCTATTTGTCAGGCGTCGAACCTAGCATGATCATGTCTCGACTACTCTACACGTTCATGGACCAACTCCTGATCCTGGCTCGAGGCGACCCCTTACTAGTCCTGCCGATACCGAAAAACTTTCTACCTTTGAGACATCAGACAAACGCAGTCAGCCAGCGCTGCCGAAACTTCCGTTTACTCAAGCCTCGGCCAGAATACGCGCTGAATGTCGACAAGTGGAAATCGAGGCTCGAGCGCGACTGCCCCTCACGACCGGCTGACGAAACAGCAGAACAGAAGGCCGCGCGGATCCGAGGTGCTTGTCGTACAACGGTAAGCTCCTTTATCCACTGCTCGTGCAGAACTCAGCGTGCGATAGGGAATATTCTACTCGACATTCGATGAAAGGGTACTGGAACTCATTCCGGAGAAGATCCACCTACGAGCGATGGACAGTATCAATGAAGCATTCAATATGGAACGAGCGGGTGATGTGGAGATCTCGAAACACCTCCCTGATGTCACTCGTATACCGTGGTCCCTACGACAAGCGTGGATCAATACACACCCGCCATATACAAAGGAGCTCGTGCGAAAAGTTCGTCTGTACACAACCGTGCTCAGTGACGCCTTCAAGGAATACCAAGGCGAAACAGTTAATCGAGTCATATCAAAGCCAGCGAACCAGCTCCAACGCCTTCCGAGATCTGCAGAGGATAACTCTGTAACTAATTCAAATGCACAGCAACGAACTGCTGTCGCGGTTTCAGTGGTGGAGAAGGCGAGCGGAGTGGACACTGGCTCGTCAACAAGGGCAATGGCTGTTGACGGTACGAACTCGGGAAGAGCTAAGAACGGTTCTGCCCAAATAACGCAGGAGAATGCATCAAAATCATCGATGACCGGTGGACCACGAAATCGCTCGTCGGCAGGGGCAGTCGCTGTTGACGGTACGCACTCTGGAGGAGACGAGAGAGTTCTTCCCAGAGCGCTTGGTACCGAGGAACAATCCGCCACGTCTCCGACAGAAATGCGCAAGGAACCAACGAAAGACAGCTACACGACCAGTGCTGGACACACGCGAACCACAGCGAGAGAGTCAGAATCCACCAAGTCTCTGACAGAGACGCACAAGGGAGAATCAGCAAACCGCCACACGAGTAGTTCTCGACCCGCACCAAGCATAGCGGGCCAGAGACAATCGAACACTTCTCTGACAGAGACGCGGAACGAAGGATCGGCAAACCGCCACACGAGCAGCTCTCGACTCGCACTGAGCATAGAGGGCCAGAGACAAGCCACGACGCCCCCGACCGACCCACCAAAGGAAGCATCAGGAGATGCTCGCACTGGGAGCACCCGACCCACGCCCGGCATACCGAGTGCACCCAAGTCGCATGTCCATTTCGCTGAACCGGACATAGAATTGATCGAGGATGGTGACGGCCACGAGGAGAATGACGTTACCAACGGTGGATGGACCAGGGGTAACATTGCAATCCCTTCATCCACCGTGATATCACCGAGTGTTCCGCAAAGCGGACGCCATGGCACTCAAGCAGCCTCCGCGGCGGATCGCGCCGGCGGTCCGAGTGAACCTTCGGAAGCTAGACCGCAAACGTCTCGTACAGTTCGCCAGACACCAGGGAACGAGGCCCCTCAGGATCCAGGCAGTGCAGAGTCTCGCTCACCCAGTACGTCACCAGTGAAACCCAGGGGCACAAGAAGGCGTTCAAGGAAGAGCGACGACGAAGAGGAATCAGCACGTCCTCCAAAGCGGATGAAAGGTAGCGGAGACGGAGGGAGGAAGCAGGGGCAGAGTATCCGCCGAAGAAGCGACACAGGGGACATTCGGGGGAAGCAATCGACTCGCAAGCGGAAACGTGATGTCGCATTGACTGAAGTCGATGAGCCCGTCGCCAAAAGAAAGAAATCGACTGACCGGATCGGCCAAGAGAAAAATAAGGGAAAGGGGAACCGCCATTCCACCCGGACCTCGGTAGCAGCGGCAGAGGAGCAGAATAACAACGACCAGGATATGGAGGAAATACAAGAAGATCCGCGTGTCAGTACGCCGGTAACGTCCGAGTCCAACACCAGGTCCAAGTCGGAGGGCAGCCAACCCCTCTTTGCGCCTGAGGACGAGGACTCGCAAACGGAGGTGTCGATCGGCAATCGCACTGATGAGGAAGAAGAGGACGAGTCCAGCGCGGAGACCTTGATCGATGTATCCGATGACGAACGGCGCAAGAAAGAGCCATACAAGAAGTATTACAACAAAAAGACGTTCAAAGAGCCGGCTTGGCCAAAGCTGACCGAAAAGGACGAGAACGCATTGCCGGTATATCTGGATGAAGATGGGGATCAAGGCTATCACCACATCCGACCAAAATTCTATGAACCGAAGTACATCACTGCAGAGCTTATTCGGCAAGAGGGAATCATTCGGACTCGCTGGGGCAAAGAGCGGTGTATAATTGTAAGAAGTGACTTCCTTTGCACTATCACGCTGACACGACCTCAGATCGCTCATGGCATATATCGATGCATGGCCTGCCAACATCTGTCAAAGGTGAAGACGGACGCAAATCACTATCTGGAGGTGTGTGTGCATGTTGTCGGACGCAAGTGCCTAGAGTGCACTTGTTTCGGGGAGAAGTGCTTCTGGTGCAACATGGACTTCCAGAAGGGTTGGTAGAATTACACTCCCTCGAGACCCCCCTTATTGACCGCGATGTATAGTGCCATTTCAGATATTCGAGCTACCCCTGGACGATGATAGCGACCTGGAAGCGCCGATACCTACAGCAGACGAGGTATGGGAGCGAATAAGAGACATTATGCGGCCTGCGGTCGGTAAGCCCCCTCGTACCAAGTTCCAGAGGTCACGGGTAGCACGGGATGCCGAGGAAGCGCGGAAAAGGCAGGAAGGCAAGTCTGCGAACGACAGGAAGAGTAGGAGTCGGGCCAAGCGCTCCGCGAAGCTTGAAGAGGACAGCGATGAGGAAAGCTTTGAAGGTTCTGGTCGTACGAATCAGAAACATCACTCTCGCGGGCGGCAACACAACGCGAAGAGGCATGCTTTTTTCCATGAGCACGACCCGCCTAAAGCACCTCTGAAGCGACGGCGGCGCTGACGAACTCAACCATCCAGTCGTCCGATCGTCCAACCGTCCGGTCATCCCCAAGTCCGATAGGCTGGAAAGAATAGCAGGCGATTGCAATTGTATTTCAGGCTAACTCACTTAAACTATCGTTATTGGAATGATGTAGTCCCATCGTCCCACCGTCCGCACGTCCGGATGTCTAATGCTCGCACGTTAGAGATACAAGTAAACATGAGCTCCCATTAAAGGGGTTTCGGACGTTGCAAAAACACGGAACCAGGGCGTGAGAAGTTGTATCCTTACTTACGTACGCACGGGTCTTGAGTAGTGTGCAGTCATATCCTGAATAATAGTATACACATGATGGGAGCGTTGTACAGTACACTAAAACAATGGTTCGCCTAATCATGCTGCGCTCCGGTCGTTTCGATAAGCTCCTCGTGAGATTGTCCTCCAATGGTCACGTCCGAAACTGGCATTGTCGAAGTGTCCAAGGCAGCTGGATCGCCCAGAGTCTCGTCAAGAGTCGTCTCGATATCGTCATTGGTCTCCAAGGCAAGCCATTCGTGCTGCAACGCGTCCGCTGCAGTGGCTCGCTCGGACGGGTCTGGATTCATGATGTAGCGAAGGAAGGAGACAAAGGAAGCAAGACTATGGGAAGACAGCCCAGGGTGCTGTTTCAGGATACGTTCTTCAATGCTGGGCAGTTGGTAAGTAATATCGGCCAGAAGAGCACCTGTTTACCGCAGAACGGGTCAGCAGCTGATCAGCGTTGATTAGACACGCAAACGCACCGTCGGCGTCATAGAAGTCATTTGTCCGTGAACAGCATTGTAGGAGCCTCTTCGGAAGGGGTCCTAAGAGTTGAATAATACTAGCAAGATGATACTGATCTTCTGAAACTCGCATCGTTGGCCGGCAGTCGAAGAGAGGCCTGCCTTCGATTAATTCGAAAAGCTTGTTGCACTTCAGTGATAACTCTGTCACTGCACGAAGCACACTAACCATACAACCCAGACTGTACAAATCAACCCCTGTGTCCCACTCGCCACCGAGGAGGACCTCAGGGGATCGAAGAAGCTTGCTCACTGGCACATCTTTATGCTCGTCATCTGCGTGGATAGCTATGTGATGTGTGAGAACATGTCAATCTTCATACAGCATTGTACGCACCTGTGCCGAAATCGGTCAAGCATACATCGAAGTCCTGCCCGTTGATAGGGACTTGGATGGGTTGTGACGCGGCGATGAAGATAGAATACGGCGCCTTTCCATATATATCCTTCGCGCGCAACTCCATGATTCTTTTCGACGGGCTTGCGGCGGTATTCTCGAGGATTACTACAGGATCCGTGATGACGACGAGAGTGTTGTCTGCCTTTACATCTAGGTATATCGATTTTCAGTGTTTGCCGAAGTAGGGTTAGGGTTCCGCGCGTACCAGTGTGTATGACGTGGCACTCTGTATGCAGATAATCCAGGCCCAGGAGCAGCTGTCTTGCCACATTCCGAATGCAATGAATGGGCAGACTGCAAGTCCATTGAGGCTCAAGTCGCTGTCCGAGAACGGGAAATGCCATCGCGAGGTGATCTCCGTTGATACTGGCTATTGTGAAGACATCCTTCAGATGTGTGATATGCTTGTAGCCTGGATGTATCGGGTTCACTTCCCGAATGGCCTCGAGTATTTCGACTTCCCTATGCAGGACGGCCTTAGGAACGTGTTCGAATCGGAGAGCCTTGATAGCAACATAGCGCTCTTCCATGGTCTTGGCCCTGTGGAGACATACGTTAGCAGGCACACATGTGGCAGAGCGCCTGTTTCGCGTACTTTGAGTTTTCAGCTAACCACACCGTCCCAAAGTCGCCCCACCCCAATTTTCGGATAACAACGTATACACCATTCAACTTCGGCATGCCCCATGTCATTGGGCAATAGTCATATATCCCAGTATAAGACCAACGCCGAAGTTCCTCGGGAGCCTCTAGCGGCGGGTCCTCGTGCCACGCCTTGCGCCCGAACCATACACTGAGATGAGCGAACAAGGATGCCATTATTGAGTCAAGCGCTGGTGTTGTATCGGTGGCTGAAAGCAGCGTAGGTGCAAGTGTAGCAAATCTCCAGGGGAGGTGACAAAGTGCAGTTGTAAGATAGGAGTCAGAGTGTGGTCTGAGGCAGTGGAATGAGTTGACGGGCCGTCTTAAGGGCAGGGCAAGACCAGTCCATAACGAGAGAGACCCACAGCTATGTATCAGATACATAGAGTCGCCTGGGAGGTGCACGCGGGTACCGGCCGAACTCAATGCGCGCGTGACTTTCCATCTGCCAAGGTTGGCCCTATCGCCGGGAGAGTTGCCGTCGAGTTGATGTTGCAGCATGCCGCGGTTCCCTTCTCGCCTTTATGCAATTCTCAGAACTGCCTCTGCACAGAACACATTATGACAGTCCATTGCCAAGAACCCAGCGACTCCTGATGTAGAAACAGCGTAAGGACAGCAGCTAGGAACGCATGCTTGTTGTCCGAAGCATCGGTTCTTCCACCGGAGCCAACGGGGGCACGGGCGCGTCCCAGTGGTCGGCGCGGTCGAGGCCGTCCCCTTGTGCAGTCCCGCCAGTATCTCTGCCGCATGGTCAGCATGAGTCTATGTTGCGTGTCGTTGACTGTTCCCTGAACGGCTCGTACTTAAAGGAGCGCTCTTGACAACAAGGTCCTTACCGTCAACGTCCCGCTTTCACATCTCCCCACTGCAGTTCCACAGCATGTCGAGTCCCCCCAACGCACATCGCAACTTCGCTAGCTGGTTGGATTACATTACCTCAGTTCTGGACGTCGTTACCTTCGGCTTGTTCGGCCAATTCGTCCTCGCCGCCCGTCAGATCACCGGACAGACGCGGACCGGCGCCGATCAACCATGGACTGAGTACGACGTGCGCGGCGTGAATGATGATGTGCCCATCATTCACATCCAGCATCCAACGGCAGTTCACGTGTATGTAATATCCTTTCTCTGTACTTTGTCCATGATCCGACGCCCTTGCCGCAGCAATTCTCCTCAGTACGCCGCCCACGCCCTTGCGCAGATTTACGCCGAGTTGAGGGACGCCAATGGGCGCTGGCGCAATCGGAACATCGGGACTGTGTTATTCAGGTACGTTACACTGAATTCATGCCGCCGAGCTTAGAAATCCACATGTTCTACTAGGAGTGAAGGCCACGGCCCGCCGAATGATCGCTATCATTACACCGCTGAGCTGCGCGAACCCGACGGCGTCTACATCTCAACTCGTCACTACTACTACCGCGAGGAGTTGAATCAACTGCTGCAGTGACGGAGGGCGAGCCATGTGACGGAGGGCGAGCCATCTGATGGAGGGCGAGCCAAGCGAGGAAGGTGTGACTAACATGAATGGGGTGCTTGTTTCTTTCCTCTTCTACTGTTTGAATGTGCCAGATACGAGGTCGTTGCATCAAACCAAATCATCAACTCTCTACATCTAACCGCGTAAGTACAACAGGCGTGCACACTCAATGGTTTAGAATGTCCACAAGAGCAGGTACAGAGTGAACCGTCTTGACAGATATGGGCGAGAGCATCGGACGCGGTTCTGAGTCTGAGACAGGATATTGGCAATGTACAGCCCCGAGTGAGTGCGAGCGCATACTCACTCGCACCGTCGAGACAGTATAATCGTGTTCTCTGCCTGTCGAACACGCTCAACGGGTCCCGATCCTTGGTGACCAATGAACGCCAAAGTAGCAATCCCCCGCGCATGACACCGGTGCAGCGCTCAGAATTTGCTCCGAGAGAGCACCGCTTGCGCCTTGAGACGATGGCGAAACCGCCATGACAGGTCCAGGCGGGCAGTCTGTGATACGATCAATCGAAGTCCTGTACGGATAAGATAACGATTCTACGAACCAAGCATGATCCAGCAGCCCTGCTAACCCATCCTATCCACGCAGACCCCCTGACCGACAAGCTGGACAACGCATCATCCCTCACTACCTTAAATCGCAGGATGAGGAAGCCTTCGATGGCCTCGGCGGTGAAGCGCAGTGTCCAGAATAAGAGCCGAACTTTGCCATAGTATCGACGGACGAGTCGCCTTGCCCGTGCGTCTGAAATCAGACATGGTCGAGCGAGTGAAAGCACCAGTCATTATGCGGATGAGATAATATCCTCTCGTGTGGTGCTATACTGGCGGTGGGAGCTCTTCGAATAACTAGCATGATTATTGAGTCGAGGAGAGAATGCCCATATAGTCTACCGTTGCGACAATGGCGGCTCATCGAATTCGGCGACGTAGTAAGTGGAAGCGGAAACAAATAATCGCCACTCATCGAATGGACCATTCCCAGAGTGGCGAGCCTGAACCTCTACATAGACACTACATAGCTCCTTTCTTGACTACGACCTGCTCCTTACATTGTAAACAGCCCATTCGCTCAGTTTCACGATGGCTACAGAAACAGGGCTTCTGGACGACGAACCGACGTGCAGCGAACAATTTCTCTACTCTCTTCCTTCTCGTTATCAGCCAACAGGTGTTCACCCGACGCTCCCAGGCGAGCTTCATGCCATACTCCAGAAGACGCGCCTTCGCGCTTTGACGGCGCTGTCGACGATTGAAGCTGATCCAGCGCTCCGTGCCCATGCGAAGAGACTCGGGATGCGTGCTGTGGAGCGAGCCCCGGGAGGAGTATCGGTTCAGAACGCTGTGCGACATCAGGGCGCATTCTACGTTATCGCAGACCGCATCAGCTGGGCGTATCGACCTCTTTTATGTGGGAAGGCTACAGACAATGAGCCTCGGTATCCTCGCTATCTGGATCTGAACGTACGCCACTATCATCCGCGGGATGACGAGTCGAACAAGAGCTTGAGCGGTGGCAAGAGTGCCGAGAAGTATCTTCGACTGGTCAATGACTACGTGGGAACTGTCGACACGTTCTTCAAGGGCTTTCAACAGATGATGAACGACACTACATTCGATATACCGAAGGCTGTCGGTCCCGCAGAACGACTTCTCGCTTGCGCAAGTTCATTGTATGAGTACGCGGGTACCGTTAATGCGCTCGGCAATCTCTTCTTGCTGGCGGCAGTTCTCCGTGCTCTTCCGGTTAGTATATGCGCTCTAATGTTTGTCTACACATATCTAACCATCTCTTCCTCACTTAGGAGATGTCAACGGATGGTTATGGATCGCCTATACTTCCAGGGTACCTGTACAGATTGGGCGGCTCCAGGTCGCCGGCCAACGTGCTACGAGGGCTGCATCTGTGCAGCGCCCTATCAGTTATCGCTTTGTTGTCTTCTTGCAACATTTACAAAGATTCTTGCCCCATTCACCTTCTGTGGGAAGTGAGTCGGTGTATCTACCTTCAATGAAACGCACTGATATACCGTCAGCGAGTCCAGGAGTTCGGGCATGTGTTCCCAATCGATCCACACGATCCGAACTCCGTTGGCTTCTTAGCCGTCGAGCAGTTCATCCTGCGCATCATTGCAAACATCACCACGGACGCCGATATCCAAGATCCTGCACGTTTGGCGAGTCGGTTACGTAAATGGCTCGCCCAATGGGAAGAATTGAAAACGCATTTTCTTCCCATACCCGATAAGACCACCGTCCGCGCCCCCCTCATCCCCGCATCACTTCCTACGGATACTGAATCCACATATCCCCCTAGTTTCGATTGCGAGGAGAGCGATGTTCCTGTTCCCAACGGCCGAGTTGCCCTCGCTGATCCTGCACCTTCTTCGCCTCCGCAGACCGGGGTCGACCAGGTACTAGTACCTTCAATGATATCCGCGCACGCTGACCTGCTACTCAACCTGGAACCTCAAGATATCCCATTTGCGGACGACGATGTCACGATTGTAGACGGCGGTCCTCTCTCGACTTCAAAGGCAGCAGCGGAGGCAACGACAACCCCGGCTTCTACAACCACAGACGGTGGCAAAATCAAGCGCAAGCGCAAACGCCATGCACCTAAACCTTCCCCGGACATGCCTGCGCCATCACCTCCTCCCTCACCGAAGTCTAAGCGCACTCGTTTCGATTCGACCATCAAAGTTCAAGAAGATGACAGGGCTATCCAACAGCTACCGGGTTCACTTGATAGAGCCACCGCCGAGGACGGGAGTGTCCAGAATGACGAAGATGCATCTGCTTGTGCAGACGATAACGATCCCGAAGTGCATGAGGTCGTTGATGGGCCAGCAGCCTCTATGCAAGCAGACGACCCACCATTGACAGCCAATAACCGTCCCTCCCGAGTGACTGTAAATCGGTTGCAGACCCCGGGCCCGAATGGCCTAGAGGTTGCCCATCCTGCGGATCCATTCCCTAGAACGGCTACCCCAATGCTCACCACAAAGAGACTTCAAGAGCTAGCTGCCATTCCAGTCAACCCGGAGCATCCAGACAGGTATATCGCCCTACTCAAAGAAAGCAGAAACGACCTCTTGGCACAAGTTGTAAGCCTTCGATTTGCTGTGTGTGTCTCGCTCGCAGCTGATGAGGATATCGTCAGGACGAAGTAGAGACGGGCGACACCGACACCGACGACGAGACAGAGCCGTCGGTGCTTGTATCCCAACTGAAGGGAATAAAGACGCACAAAGATACAGTACGCCTCAGTACACATGTTAGACTAGAGCTGCAATACTAAGTTGTGCCGCAGGGATTCGAGGAAGTCAAATTCGGGCACCAGCTTCCGGTTCGTATCCCGAAGAGACAGGGAACAGCTAATGTATGGGTCCCATGTGCGCGGTCTCTCCTTCAGATTCACTAACGGCTACAACAGGGACGAGCCCGTTCTCATGCGAAGAAGATGGCTCAGTTTGTCAAGCTCGCGCCGTCCCCGAGTGACGGATCCGACTCTGAATGGCCTGCTCGACCGTTTCGGCCAGTGGACGGTCCCGTGTGGTATTACACACGCGCCCACATCAACCAAATGAACGACGGCGAGCTCCTGGATGACTTCGCATACCATAGCCTCGTCGTGAAAGCGGATGAGGATGAGCCATGGGATTCCCGTCCCTGGGACAGAATTAGACTGTTGTGCAAAACTCGTGACATGAAGATATCTCGTCGGGCCCAGGGTACGCACCTACTCTAGGCGGCTGTTTTCCCCTCGACCATACTTACCCTACAACGCAGTCCAATCGAGGCTACCGCAAGAGGAAGAAATAAGGACTACCATATCGGGTACTGCACGATACTGGGACATATCCCTGAATACCTTCTTGTGGCTTATTCGAGAGTTGCCTGACTATTATCCTATCATGACCTTGTTTGATAACCCTACACCGACAGGATCAGCACTTCCTATTCCCGGCCTAGAGTATGTACGTTGGCATAACATATCAGAAGTCGACTGATACATTGAGATAGCAAATTAGCCTCATCGACCCATGCTTATGAAGCAATCGCACACCTCGAAGGTGTTTACCCCGATATCCCGCTCAGCGCTACCGCATCCGAAATCATCGAAACAAAAGGCGCTTATCATGCCTGGAAACAAACCCTCGCGGGTTACTGTACAGCCATGCACATCGTTAACGGCTCGCGTTTAGTTATTCAATACTCTCGCTCCATTGAAAACAAGTTAGACCATGATGTCGACAACTACGTGAACGATGTCCTGCGTCCCGGCGGCTATGACGACGTGTGGGGCATTCCATTGGAAACCGGGGATGTGCTGTACGTCTCACAGACATATCCCATATATCTGGGAGACTGACTGAACTTCTGAATCGCAGATTTCAAGGTGCCGGCACCGTATATGCTTCCTTCGCCAGGGAGCATTCTGTCGTGTCAACCACGAACTTCTTCGCTGCCACTCAAATTGGTCACACCCGCCGAACCCGACTATTGCAATCTCACATCGGCACTCGACTCACCTCTGTCCAAATTCCGAAAGATCGTCTCCTGACTTTTGCGATGTTGATCTACTCAGGTATTCAAATTCGCAGTCGGCCAGAAATGCACTCAGTGGACTACATCGGTTGGAAAAAGCGTCCGGTTGCACTGCAACAGCGTCCGTGTATGTTGTTGGGTTGGATTCACGGAATACCGAGCTAATGGGTGCACCAGACAGCCACAGCTACACTTCCCTCGACTCTCTGTCCCAGGCAATGATGGACGTGATGGAGCACGACAATACACAGTCTATGGAGCTATCGCCGGACAGCGACGAGGCGAAGCGAGCTGAAGAGTTAGTACAGCAGCAGGCTTATCAAGAAATGAAACGTCAAGCTGAACGATGGGTCCGCCGACTTATCAGTTTGCTTTGGAAATCAGCCGATAGCTTTCAAGAATTCTGCCTTGTGCACCACGGCGACATCCGAGCCACTCAGGTGCGGCTGTGGTTGAGCAAAAGGCGTGCTGAAGAAGCCGAGGAGTACGAACCTGTCATTATTGAACCGAGTACCCCAGTGTAAAAGCCTTCAATGAACTGCCGCGATGAGACCTGCTACTAACCTTGATTCCCTTTACTGAGTTATGATGCTTGAAAAACTGTACTCTACTCACCGTTGTACGGCAGTGTGTGACTCTGTTAATGTACACTAATTGCATGATTATAATACATGCACGGAAGCACAGCCATGATGCCGCTCAACAATACGGACAGGCGTTGCGAGATGGACGAAGACAGCTCAGTCGAGTCGCGTAAGCTAACCTGCTAGTCCATATCGCAGTGATCACTCCAGTATCTGCAGCCCAGGAAGACACGCAGCCTACTAACCCATTGCTTCGAGTAAGGTGAGACGTAGAGGTCGTGAAGGCCAGAAGGGATGATGAATACACCGTTGCCGGTTGAACCCTGGCAGGCTGGCACTGGCCAAGAGTGGTCCCGTGCGCGCTTTCTTTCACGGCACTCGCACCATTGTTTCGAGTGGTATGTGACGTGTCCTGGAATGCAACTTTCGAACTGCCTCAGATTGTTCCACAGAAAGGCGTTGCTGCCTAGTGACTGTACTGCTTCAAGGTGTGGACCGTCTAATACAGACGCTTACAACGCACTTTCTAGATGACTCTGTCTTGGTAGAGCAACGTTTTGCGCAGGGACCAGCAACCTCCTTATCAACAGACCCTGTGGACGATTCTGAAGACGAAATGCCAGTGTCACACGACGAGCTTCAAAGTAAGAGGGAGAGAGACGAGAAGGATCTGTATCGACCGAGTAAAACAGATGACCAGTACGACCACGATCAAGGCGAGCAGGCTGGGTTGGAACCACAGGCGTATGAGCAAGATGAGCAAGGGGAACCGGAAGGGGAGTCGGACACAGATGATGCTGGCCTGGAACAGGTGCGCCTTGTGAAACAATCTCTGTAACTGTCACTCAACTTAAGCATTGTTGCAGTTCTTTGAGGAGCTTCGCGGCTTCGACGCTCAACAAGAGCCTTCCCCACTGAACCAGTGCTTCCCCACTCCAGGCGCATTGTCGGGAGCACCGCCGCGTACCAAGGCATGTCAAACACGCCACTTGCGGCATACTTTGTTGCTCAGTGCTTATGCGTAAGGCACAGAAAAGAGGGCGGAAAGATGGTACCTGTGCGAATGGTGATTCAGAACTTGAACTAGCACTGGTAGTTGCTATGGTACGCCCACTTGGTTCGGACCCAGTCAGCTAACTTATTATCTTGCAAGCCGCTAAACAAGAGAGCGCGTTCTAATCTAAATGTGGAAGAGCTTTTTCCTATGGTAAGCTATGCAATGCTACTCTTGGATCGAGGCTGTGACAAATACCCTTTGTTTTCAGTCTCAAGAACAGCTAATTACCCGCCAACGGGAACGCGCGAGCGCAAGAAGGCTAGAGAAGACTCTTCCGAATACGGACTCGTCAGTAGGGCCTGTCGCCGATCCTCGGAATGATTTGCACATGGTCCCTGGCGTTCAACCGCATCTGTTGCGCGCTTACAAGACGGCAATGAAGCAAACCCTCATCGATGCCAAGGCGATAATGAGAGTTCTGATCGCCGTAAAGCACCCGTATCCATCGAAGAGTGAAGAACTGGAGGTTATCAAGCTTGCTGCAAGTGGAGCCAACCAGCGTGCGAAGAAGCGTAATCCAGTTGATCCAGCGCTAATCGATTTCGCTCGGTACCCTGGTCAGAAGAAAGTGGTTAGTACATCTCTTTGGCATATGCAAACACTGAGACCTATTTTACTAGATTGGCAATATCCCGAGCTGGCTGCGTAGTCAGATAAAGGATAAGGCAGAAAAAGCAGTACCGGTTTGCTACAGGTTCGCCATAGAAGGCGAGCCAGAGGAAACCCGAGCTCGTGTAGCTTGGTTGCTGGAGGATTTCACGTTCTGTTATCGAACTGCGACGGCTTATAAACCCGACATGAAGCGCGAAGGTCCGTTCCTGCATGGTGCTATCGAGTACGTGCTGGCGTATCAATTCTGGAATAAGGGTGTGAACGGTGACGCCTTCGTATACACAACCGTCTTCAACCCTGTCTCTCGACCACTGATTGCTCTCGTCTTAACCGCGGTGAGCGCTGTGCCCGATCCTTGTATTGATCAAAGGATAAACGACTCATGTAGGCTAGATCTTCCATGCCTTGTCTGAATACGAGACCGGCGTTTTCGTCATGCGTCACTTTGATTCGACCGGCCTTATCAAAGGTGTATTCGACCAACTTTTGGAGAATCTTGAGGAGTATCGTATCCGGCAACCTGGCAAGTGCAAGGAAATGCAAGTGACCTTGACCACCAAATCCAGGTTCGTGTATCATTACCAATGGTTCATCTTAGAGCAATGAGTTGATAAGAGCGGTCGACAGCACACTGCTCAACAAAGGGGTGCCAGATGTCTATCGGAGCGAGCGGTTCGCGAAGCAGAA
Organism: Calocera cornea HHB12733; assembly: GCA_001632435.1. Lineage (NCBI taxonomy): Eukaryota > Fungi > Basidiomycota > Dacrymycetes > Dacrymycetales > Dacrymycetaceae > Calocera > Calocera cornea. Next base: position 328,810 of record KV423921.1, on the reverse strand, counting down.
GAAGGGGAAGATGTTCCTTTCTTTCGAGGACGATGAGTAGTTTTGTGACAAGCTTGTGCGCCTCACGGCTGTTGGCCCCAGAACCGAACGGAATGATGACATGGATCAATGAGATAACTTATAGTATGTCCTACCGTAGTTGAAGGTCACGTCCAACAAAGTCCTTTGTGGTTCCTGTGTGCAAACCGTAGAAACGCACACTTATATGGGCACTACCGGACCCAATACGAAGCACTTCACACTCCTACACATGACCCTGTACCAGAGAAACAAGACCCATCCATTGCTACGAGGCCACTACACGAGAGGGAGAGTGTCACAGCCGCCACGGCTTTTACAGTCTACGTACTGGCCTGTGGTTGAGTAGCCACCTCCTCAAGCCTCATACATAACGCAGGGAAGGTATAATGGACAATTGACCAGAAGGATCGTCTACCAGTCAACATCCTCAGAACGCTCGTTGATTACAGAGGTAACCGGTCGCGCGTCACGTTTGAGAACTGTAACCGTCTGCAGCTGGAACTCGACAGTGCGACCGCCCATGTCCCCTCTACGGGACCGAAGACGCATCTCTACAACCACGAGGTCTCCAGCTCCCAGGAGATCTATAGAGTGCGGAGTTCTGTCGCGCATACTCCCAGGAGCAAGGTAAACTTGCTTGAAGGGAAGGCCCTTGCAGCATGAAACATCAGAGCAATGTAAGCGATAGTGGCATGGATACACACCGGAGAATCTTTCGGCGCTCCATAGGAAGTCTGCCACCGGCTGGCCTGGATATGCACGAAGCTATCCCGCGTGGTACCTGTGCGACATGTTCGTCAACCAGTTCATGTTATCCATGGCTAACACTTACGCTCGGGAGGCTGACTGTACTCGTTATAGATCTTGGACGCGGCAATAGAATCCATGTTTGTGAGAGGCTTGACAACGACGCTGATTCTTCGCTGCGGCTGAGACAACGAGTTCCAGAAGTCGCTCGATATCAGAATACCGCAAACAAATATCCTGATCGCATTGTTCCGCGAGCCGACCAAGAAATTACGCATGTCGAAGAATCCATCAGCACGGCCGAACTGCAAATCCAAGGGTAACTTAGTGAGATAGTATGTTCCCTTATCCGCATCCGCCTCCTTGCGCATTTTGAGGATGCGTCTGGTGAGTGAATGAGCACGGTAGGGATACATAAAATGGAACTTGTCACTTCTGGAGGTCAACCGGAATGTTCTCAAGATCCGGAGGATCCTCAAGATCAGAGTCCGCAATGGACAGCCTGTGCAATGCATTAGCGTGAGCGGCCATTGCATGGGTATACCGTACGGGGATTCCGGAACGACTATATCTTTGCCAGGCGTAGACACAGGACTAGCCGCATCAGGACGCGACAACGTATAAACACCATGGTCTCCCTCCACCGCCCTGGCAGGAAAGTTAATATCAAAGGAAAGGGATTAGATAGCATATACCCGTGGGACAAATGGGAATCGTCGAGGAAGACATTCCCAGTCGCCTGTTCCGCAACAGCCATGTCTAGGCCCAGTGCAACACGATCGACCGGCCGATCCAGGGTGCCATCTTGCCTTGAGGAACGCAATGTCAGAGCAAGCACCGAGGGATCGCATGGTTCGTACATTTCCGTAGGCTGAGACGCCTCGACGTTGCCTTGCGTTTGAGCAACGATGGCCGTTGAGGGCTGGAGCACGTCAAGCTGAGTATCAACCGGAAGCACAGCAATTCTATCAAGGAAGTCACAATATGCGTCATTGGAGTCTAGTGACACAGTGGAGAACGTACCTAGGCCGTTTAGTTGCGACCATCTTGCTTGCCAGCTGTTTGCGTTTAGCTGGCATGGACCGAGTCTGCTGAACAGTCCGTCTACACATCCTCGTGTAATTATATAGTGGTTGGGGAGTCCGAATTGTGCCGCCAGAGAGCAACAGTGCTCTCGGTGCACACTCCATTGCTGTATCATCACATGTGTCGACGGGACCCTACCACGACAATCACAAGTGCGGCACGACGACCCTTACTGTAACTAAGTTGCTCCCGCGTGATCGGGGACGACGATCACAAGTGCGGCGCGCGGTACTCATACTCATCAGCGCTGGATGGGCTCGTCGCGTACCGATGCTGCATCGATATCGGATGGAAGGTGTGACCTCACTTGTGAGCAGCTACCGCATCACTGCAGAGGATCGACCGAGAATGAGATGTTCCGGCTCCACTCAATACAAAAAGCATTCAGGCCATATTTAAAGAGCCAGATACGGACCGTACCAGGAAGGGAAGACAACATAACCGGCAATATTACGGCACAGAATGGCACTGTTCATTACCGGTACGCATCAGTTTCAAAACTTTCATCCTTTAGGCGCGAAAGTGATAGAACCTCGATAGACGGACAGGGAACCTTACTGCGCGATATGTGGAATTTCCCGGAAGCCCTTCTACCAAGCGATAGCCGAGAACCGGTCGGCACAGTGCCATACGAGTATGAAGAGCTTTGTGCGATGCTCGCCTTGGCTCCGAAGCCCGTGGTGTCAAACAGACGTCAGATGAATGATGTGTTGATGGTGGGAAGATCGCCCAATTCATGGCTCATCGCGACTGTACGATTCCAAGGTTACATCAACTCCTGCCGTATCGGTGCATATGGTGATTGGGATGGGTACGTCTCATTCCATACGAACGCGGTGAACATGTCTAACGGGCGTGTAGGACACCGGCTAAATGCATGACGGCGATAAATTCAGTGTACATAGAGCCTGGTGCTCCGTCTCATGCACACATATGGCGCGATACGTGGAGGACGGTCAGGAACGTTCGCCGCTGGCTGAAAGCTGTGACACATAGCGAGTGCATCGACAATGACTCTCACTCGGACATGGACAGTCTTCGGTGCGTCCGCCGTGTATTCCAGAAGGTTGGTGTATTGGTACAGCGAGATGTCACGGACTCTGACGCTGCATAGTCCCCGGCTTCTCCCGAGCCATTCTCCGGAAACACGGGAAACCACGTGCTCGACCGATGCGCGCTCTCTGTGCAGCGCGAGTGGAGTCGCGAAATACCGACGACGTACGGAATACGGCACGTCGACGGCCGTGTAACGAAAGCACAACCAGTCATATTCGATAAGGGAGATTTCGTGGATGTTGCAGTATCGTTCGAAGTCGTCCAGCGAGGACCAGGCGCGTTCAACATGTACCTCCGACTGGAACATTTGATCCAGCTCGCTTCAAATAACAACTTGTCCGCAACAGTAAGCCTCTCCACACAATGTGGGAACCACTCTCTTATACCAGCACAGGCAATTCAACACCTATCCCATTCCGATGGGATCACAGCGACAGCAACACCTATCCAGCCAAGAACGGTTGTTCTTGATGACGAAGACTCCCTCGACCAGTCGATGTAGGGTGAAATGACAGTACGATAGTACTCAGCGGTCGACATGAACCTAAACAGAAAGATTGGAGTCAATTAGCTTAAGTGGACGCGCCGCGCAATACACGTACATCTATCCATCCAAGAGAGCGCATAGCCATCATGGCGGCTACCGACTCTGCCTCCTTTTTCGTTCGTTGATCAATACCTTCACCGACAGGATCTGGAAGGTCGTTGACTGTCCGTAATATATACGATTCAGAGCGCCACGGAGAGGAAGAGCCAAACTCACTGTACAAACGTGCAGACCACAGGCGTTGATGATCAGGTCCTCGAGAGAAGTGCTTCTTTTGAACCGATAGACCCCTTTGGGCTGCCATTTGGTTGAATTGGAACAGAGGACGTCCTGTCACAGAGGATGGCTCTACTGCATGTCCATGCAGAGTATTCTCCAGTACAAGAGGAGAAATCCACTGCTCGCCGTGCAGAGATGGCGGGAAAGCGGCAGGGATGGGAGAGCTCGGGGTAGGCGGAGAGCTGGCATCGACATCCATGTCCACCAACTGGTCGACGTACTCTCCAGAAAGTCGACTGCCAACTAGGGCGCGCGCAGTAGCAGTTTCGCTGAGCAGCGCGAGTGCTCCAAATGTTGCATCCCACACGCTGCCGGCCTCTCTATCATTCATGTCATCCCCAGTGCGAACAAGGCTGGATTCCCGACTCCATCTCCCATAGGTACCCCTAATCCGCATGCCCCTTTCGTATGTCTGCCAACAGGTTAGACGTTTGTTCATGCAAGGTAGCCGTTCTTACGAGAAGCACAGAGAGCGGTACACCCGGGAGCCGGTCTCGCAGTACACCCACCACGACACTAACCAAGAAATGCCGGCCGAGATCACATAAGCTCTGATGAGTGACTGTGGTTTGGAGCGTCACGAGGAGGTGTTCTTCTTCTCCGTGCTGAGAAATGGCTGACTGCAACGCCGGTTCGAACATCGCACACGCAAGAGAGGGTCGATATGGGCACAGATAACACAGGGCACCGTTATATACAAGCTGCTGTACATGCTGACACATGTGCGCCCCTGTCACATTATTCGCGAAGTTACAGCACTACCACCCGGCACCAAAACTTGCCCATATCTCCTTAACTGCCTCAGCAAAAGCACCGTCTCTACACTTGATAGAGGTAAACGGAGCTTACATGTTGGTCCGCGGTCGCGTTCTGATAGAAGTCTCATCAAACCGCCATAACCTGAAAAGCAAGAACTAACCTCGGTTGCGGTCCCTGCCTCAACTAAATCGCCAAGAGAGTCTCTTATGGATTCCACAGAATTGCCAAACCAGAGTTCAATGAGCCCTTTACAAGCGAGCGCTCTGAGGAGGATTAAGCAAACATCTACGGTTCCAGATAGATCATACAGCAAACCAGGTATATCCAAATAGTCGGCAGCCTGGCGTCGCGTCATCAGCAGGTCCGACCAGATAACAACTAAGATCACTTGTAAGAGTTGAAAGCTAGTACCCGAGTAAGAACAGTTGAGGCAGAGACCGTAGCAGAGATACTAACATGTGATCTGCATCCCGGCCGATGTATGCTAGATCCCAGTCATCGAACGTGGCATCAGCGTGAACCAGCTGAATAGGCTCGTGGTCACTATAGTGTTCACACCATACAAGGACCTGTCGAGAGTCACAACCTTCCTAGCTGAGGTAATCGAAATGACCTTTTCCAGAACTTGGGCGGATACATTGTGTACAGGAATCCGCTCAGTCCTCTGGGGATCATCTAACCAATAAAATTAAAAGCAGGAATTGTACAGAACCACTCTCACCTTGAACACAAGCGTACAATACTGACATGTGTCGCAGTGCTCCAGCAGTTGTCTCGTACATCAAACCGTCATCACAAGCAAGCAGATAAACCGGCGAGGAGGAGACAGCGGCTGGATGTGCCATGATGTTGTGTTGTGGATACTACCGATGCGACGTCACGGAATTAGTGAGACCAAACATTCCAAGGACTTAAATGGGGGCAAGACACTCGAAAGGAAGGATGGTAGAGCTTAACAAGGGTATCCCAGTTAGGGAAGGAAGCAACGCTACGAGGGATCATCACTTGCGACGCGCGGCGTACATCACTAGGGCTTGTTTGTCAGCGTGTGGAGCGCAGATCTGCCGGGATCTCGCGTGCGGCTGGTCTACAGCGTAGACCAATGTCCCAAGTACTGTGCTGACCCATCACTTGACTCGCATAGAGACACTGTAATGCGCCGACCCCTCACTTGCGACGCGTGTAGAATGATCGACGAAGGAGTGCGCTACTGCACGCGAGCAAAAGCATTCAGGCATCCTCCTCCTCTTTTCCGGTCTCAGCCTACACGGCAACTGTCCTATATTCCGATACCATTCCTTTGCTATAACTTAGCGAATCTCAATATGTGAATATGACACGGTTCATCATAAGTACTATCATGTCTCGTTGACAATGAGTGAGTTCTACAGGGTAATGAGTGTAATGTCCGTTAGGGCTGTAGGAGTTGGGTAAAGGATGCTGTATCAGGGTTGAACTAAGTCCGACTAGTGTGGTTTCGAGAACAAGTGTGCCGAGGGTTATCGATAGAAGGAGACTCTGCAGCGTGGGCGGCCGAGAAGCCTCATTCGACCTTATCTTGGATAGACCGGTAGTCGAAGATAGGAGAATTAGGTAGGTGCAGGGTTCGGGAGTTGTTCAGACTAGGAAACTTAGAAGCAGATTCGGCATCGTCGCCATTCACGCGTTTTTTGGGAATAGTCCGCTTAGCCGTAGAGGTGCCGCACCTCTCGGTGTCCTGTTCTCGCCTTTCACGATCGATATTTCCGGTCTCGACGTTCCATTGTGAAGGAGAGTGGGCCAGTGGCATCGGCGGAGGGTTGATAGGAGCGGGCAGGCTAGGAAGTAGATCATAGATACTGCATGATGTCTGTGAGAGAAGGAAGTGAATGGACCAGGTCGGACGTTGCTCGAGAGATGGCCGTAGGTAAAAGAGCACAGGAAGTAAGGCGTCATGAGGGATGTAGACAGTGAGGTCCGCTTGGACTGAAACGGATGAATACAACACCATCTGGGAACGTCAGTGTGTGGGTAGTGTGCACGAGCATGGCTTACTATGAGCTCTTCGGCGTCACAGGCCAGGGATACAGCGTTGGGGATGATAGCGGTGAGAGGAATTAGCGTGCCAAATTCTGCATTTATGGACGCTGTCCATTTATGAGTATATGCCAAAGGAAGGCGAGACCGACTACACACGTTTATGATGTTCGAGCATAAGTGTATTGGGTTTGAGCTTTAGAACACATTTATCAGCTGAGTCCGGACCGTGGGCTACGATGGCCTGGAGCATTTTGCGGATATCAGGTTGATTGAATGCGATTGGCGGGTAATAGGACTTGTCGGGAACGTTCGACGGTTGAATGAGGTGGCACTGCAGGAGGTCGTATGCATAGCTCTTCGTGACATCTGGGTTGCATGGATCAGATACAAAAATTTGGTGTCTGGCTACACCTACGTTCGTCCGTCAGTATGCTCGTTACAATAGCACCCTGACCAGGCTGGCGTTGAGAGAAGGAAAACGGTCGAGGGACGCAGGACATGTCGTAGAGGCAGACCTGTAGACCGGTCGGTCCTATCATCGGTGTATTGTCCAGTAGATCAGCGAGAAGCTGTCGTGAGGAGAATGTACCGAGTACAAGCGTGTCGTCCGTACCCTCGAGATCATGATTAACGCTAGTTGTAGAAGCGAAGAACTCTCTATTGAGGACGAGCAAGCTGTATGCGGTCTTGTTCGGACTGTATGTATAAGCATGCAGCTGCGGAACAATGCAATGAGCTTGAAGTGCTCTATTAGATATCAATAATCGAACGCACAGAGTTACGAAGACCAGCTATCGCCAAACTGTCGTTCATCCGCGAAAGCGATCTCAGCAAGTTGCGAAATTCTGTGACCAGTAAGTGGCTGCTGACGAGGACGGGCTTTGAGACGACCTTCGACTTTGAAGAGCGTAATGCTATATTCGGCCATTGCAGTAGTTATGCAGGGGAGAGTGGGATAGGAATGAAGAGGCCGATACCGAGAAGCAGCAAGGCACTTGAGAGTGGTCCTGTAAGAGCAGGAATGGTCGTTCTTTGAACAGCGCGCCGACTGCGGGCCATTCACTATGAAAGGGGTTAGTTACAGTAAGGGGCCAGGATAGGTGGATGCGGACCTTCACGCTCGCGTTATCCAGGTGACCGTACTGCTCGCGCATGCAACGCATCTCGCTTTCGACGTGCACTCGGCACAACGCATATATCGCAGTTCCGTACTCTACCACCCAAACGACTTATCAACTAACTCCTACCTGATACGCAACATCGACGCCTACTCTCACATCTACTATTATGGAGGCGCACATGACGATGGCGTCTGTGAAGAGTGCGCACGCCGTTCGCATGACGCTGACATACCGCTAACGTCCATCACAGTGCTGACGAAAACCCTCATATGCCTGTCCAGGTATAGCGACGACATGGACATACTAGCCCTGCCTAACTCAGTGATCTCAACCGTCTGTACCTGCCTACACAGGACGTCTGATGCGAGTCACCGTAGCTGACTCTCTCCGCTACAAACTCGTCCAAGTCCGCATACTGCCGCCTCCTCCTGCAACCGTCCTTCTTCTCCTCGTACGCTGTCCGCACACCCGGGTCGTCCTTCCGATCTGCAGATACACAAGTGGAAAAGGGACGCAGTGTCAAGGCAAGGCTCAAGACGAAGCTGCTGCTGTCGTACCTCAGGCATCGGAACCACGACAAGGGCGTGAGGAGCGCGACGCTGATCATTCGGGAGCCACCCCTATTGGAGTCATCGTGGGGCCGTGGCCCAGAATACGACTCAGATGACGACTCAGAAGATGGAGAAGGATCTGTGGAGAGTAGTTTGCTCATAAAGTTCATTTGTGATCATGGTGCGCAACATCTCATACATGTGTCCGCGACCGAGACTGACGCATATATGCCCATATCTCAGGCGTTGTGAAGCAGCATCGACTAAGACTTGATGACACCGAAGAGCTCCTCGCCCCTGCTGTAGAGGACAATCCCCACGAGAAGACAGTTGTCGCGAGTAGGCCGGCACTGCAGACTCTACTGGAACGTATGCGGGTGGCCATGCCCAAAGCAGATGGACAGATCTCGATTGAGTGCAATCCTATCGATATGGTTGTGCGTACTGTCGCAGGTAAGACTCGTCGTGAGTCTCCAGTCCAGCACCCTCCTGATTGTGTTTCGCAGATAAAGGTCTTATCAACACCGAGGTGAAGATGATTGGGACGGACCTCATGCGATATGATACCGGCGACACAACTGTCTCGCTCTCATTCCACATACGAGAATTCGCCGTAAGCATGTCCCATCTAGCATGCCTGTGCCCATCGCTGACACATCACAGGCATCCCTGACATTGGCGGAATCGCTAGACAAATATCTCACGCTCACATTCACTGAAGCTCCCGCCCCTCTAATCCTATCCATTTCACCCACGCTGCCCAACGAAACAGCCGGCGATGACTGGGACTTCCAAGCGTTTATTGCTACAAATGGTGCAGCAGAGGTGTTCCGGGGCAATGGTGCAAAGCGTACTACAGAGAGCAATGACGCCCCTCGACCGAAAGCAGCAAGACTAGCACACGAGGACTCTCCAGATAGGCGTCGAACTATGCATGAACTGCTGGAAGCTGATAGTCAGTCGGATCAGAACCGAGAAGAAGAACTGATGGGTCTCCATGAAAATTCAACTTATGGCGCTGCTGCTGCTGTCTCGTATCCGCCTGCTCGTCAGACGGACAGCGCGTCTAAGCATCCACATACTCATGCACCATGGCCAACCCAAGTGGTATCTTCGGCAAAATATCAAGCCAGTAATCAGGCGTCAACCTTTCGTGTTCCTTCTCAGCATCCTTATGTATCTATGGCGTCTGGAAGACATCTGTCTACGGCTCAACAAAAACCCTCCCCATCCAGAGGACCGAACGAAGATCTACTATTCATGGCTCCCTCGCAACTCTCCTCGGAGGCGCGTCGCGAGATTCTCGAAGGAACTGGAATGGATTTGCAGAACGTTGACCTAAATGCATTCTTTGAAGCACCATATGACAAGAGTACTGGTGACGAAGGTGCTAACCCACTGCAGATGATGGCGGAGAACAGCAGGCCTAGTTTGACGAACGCCTCTATTGCAGCTCATTCTTTTGCATTTGGACCGACACAGCCAGGCAACTCGTCAAATGTACGTAATTGACAAACACATTCTGAACTGCGCCGCTCATATGTTATTAGGCGTTTGCACCTCTATTCCGGAATAGTTTGCTTGATGCAGATGAGCCCAACATTAGCGAAACCCAAGAGCAGACCGATACAGATGGGCCTCGGTTCGGTGCTACACAACCTCGTGGGCACCACAAGAAGGCGAGCCCTTTGGGCTATTCGATGTACAAACTCTGATCGATTGTTATTCCAGTTCAACCCATTATTTCATGAGTAGCAAGAGGGTCGGGCCGTACGCTACTTTGGCACTGTATGTGTAGCTAATAGCTATCCGTGGACGGCGACGCTGTTAATGGGAATGAGGGTTGTTTGTTGACGCCTCGGCCCTTAACCCTCCTCTGGTCCGCTGCATAAACGTGTGCGCTCGCCAAGGGAATAGCACCGATATCATAAGGGTGACGCCTGCTGATAAGATAGCGAGCTCATCGCAGAGTAGCCGGCGAGCGAGGGCAAAGCGATGTCATAGCATCGGAGGATGGGCTGGGCAGGGATGATGGCCTGTTGCAGGGCTTGTGCAACTAGTGGTTCACTCAGCTTCACTGACTCTCAGCCACACGTACTGACTGACCGCAATAACAATGTTGCAGAGCACCACTGTATGGACGGATAGTAGGATGTTGGGACGGTTAGACGGACTCATGCAGGGCCGTCCGATCGACAGAGGGACGATTGGACGGTCGGACGAGCAGACGGTCGGACGGTCGCACAGTTGGACGGCTAAACGGACGGACAGACGGACAGACGGACGGACGAACAGACGGACAGACGGACAGACGGACAGACGGACAGACGGACAGACGGACAGACGGAAAGACGGAAAGACGGAAAGACGGACAGACGGACAGACGGTTGGTCCGTTACGCTGTCGGACACCTCGATGCCAAGACTAGCGCGTTCCAGAAAAGATCGAGCAACGGACTCCAGTGAGCTAAGACGCACTCTCTATATCTTTCAGTCGATCTAATTCCCTTCTCAATGACGCGTCAATACTTCCGTACACGCACCGGGGCGTGAAGTCTCTTAAAATCAAAACGCCGGCCAAGGAAGTCACCCTGGAGAGCATAACATAACAACTGGCAAGCGTCCTACAGCTCGCCAGATCCAACACAGCACGTTCTAAGGATCGTCCCTGACTCTTGTAATCAGTATATGAATATGCAGGCAAAAGAGGCACTTGCACTCTAGAAAAGCTTCGACCTATACCCGTTGCAGAGACAACCTTGTAAGCCGTCCGGACTGGTAGAATGGGAACAACGTCTATCGGCAGAGCCGGGTGTACCAGTCCCGATCGAGGCACGTGTACAAATACCACATCGGGAAACCTGCGGCCTTCGGAGTCCTCTGTAAACCGTATACCGACCACCTTCCCTTCCGCGCCATTCACAATGTTGATCGAGATTGCGACGTTCTCGGTGATCATGACCCTCATCCCGGAAAAGAGCGGCAGTGCACCAAGCGCGTCAGAAGTATTGGAAGATGACAAATTCCACAACCTAAGCTGCGCTTGTTCTGAAACACGGGACTTCCGCTCATAGTCTTTAGAGTAGTAGATGTAGTAGGTCTCCCCGGATCGCCGGGCATGCTCTCGGGAAAGAGCATCATTAAGTGCATCCCTCATGTCTTTAGTACAGGTGATAACAGGTGCATCGCGGAAAGCAACGACATCTGTCAACCGACTTCCCAGACGGGATAGAACCCGCTCTTGCAGAACGGAAAAATCATCATTAGCATAGTTGATTCCCGTTCCTCGCTGTGCGACACTCAGAGGCTTATGCCCTGTCCAGGCATTTCCTAATCGTATTCTAGCCAATAGATTGACCCAGCGTTCATCTCCACGCTGCCTCATGTTTGTTTTCAGCTCCACGACACTGTTCACCTGTCTCCACAACAACGCCCCTAGCAGGGCAGATTGCCCTTGCATAGACTGTGCAGTGCGGAGTGCAATGTTTGAGGTCACAGAAAGGGCATATAACGCTGCCTGCCGGACGGGTTTCAGCTGTCCAAAGTCGCCCAAAAATATGACGTTGACCCCACCAAATGGCACACCGATGACACCTTTGGCCATGCAAAGGCGCTCCGAGACTTGGCTCAAAAACAGAGCTGAGATCATAGACACCTCATCTATGATCAGGTAGTCAACGGTTCTCCACAAGCGTTCTAATTCGTCCAGCTTGGGTTTATGCTGGGACTTCGGCAGCATAGTGAGTGCGTGTATAGTGTATCCATTGATGAGAATCGCTGCGGCCCCGGTTGGTGCACTCAACAGAACGTTGTGCGACCGACCAGCTCTCTCGAAGAGAGCAACAATGCAATTGATAACATGGCTCTTCCCCGTACCGCCAACACCTGCTATGTAGAAGAGAAGCTGGTCAGGGCAGCGGTACAGCATATGTCTACCGACCACTTCAACCGCACGACGCTGCTCAACATTATCAGTAATTGAAAATGCGCCGAGTATATCCCGCAACAGGTTCTCTCCGTCAACTTCTTCAAAGCCACAAGACAAAATCGGAGTGGTGGTGAGGGGGCACAATCCGGTTGCAAGCTGTTCAACACGTACTTCCGGCGTACGGCGGTCCTGAGCAGAGGGAATAATCTGAGTGATATCACGAGGGGCCAGCGGACGCCTTTGACGCCGCAGCTCAGACATCACAGAAACGAATCGTGTAACATCAGCTTTCTCTCGAACGTCGCTGTGGCAGATTGACATGTACTGATTCAGACCGGCACCTTCCTTACGTTGAAGCACTGGTGCCGAGGAATCGCCCATCAGGACATTAACGTAGTTGTTACTCATTTCTTGAGCCAGACACTTTCGTCGGGATAGAACAGTAGGGTCTGCCACCGCGGACAAATCTTCTTCTTCCATAACCTGATCCACTGGTGCTGAGACGGCCGTGGCATTACGCTTCCCTCTGGCATCCCTGCATTGATTCAATACACCAATATGACTCATGATCTCCTCCAGACGACTGTCAAACCTGTACTCCTCAAATGCCTCGGTCCACGACCGTTGACTTGGTAAGATATCATTCAATGTACGCCAAGGTTTGAATAAGATCAGCATCGTTCTACACCACTGCGCACGTTCCTCTTCACCGCGATCCGCTCTCGGTAGAGTTGGCCCGAGAAGGACAGGCACCAATGCATCAGGACTAAGTCTTAACTGGTGTGTGACTGCCTGAACATGCTCAGGACGAAACCTGCCTCTGGATAGTCTAGGACGTCCTATGTGGGGGATACCACCGGGAGGTGCAGTCCTTTCCCTTGCCAGCTCTTTGTACGTAGAAGCCACAAAGTCGTACAAACACAAACATTCGAAGGCCTCTGTTTCTGGCCTTGCCGTGTAATCCATTTCTTGATTGCCGCCTGATGAGGTCCGTCTACCTACATTCAGGAGTACGTCACCGTCATCTGCCTCATCAGTCTGAACCACCTCAAGCTGGACCTGGAACTCTTCATTGCGCTCTTCGACGGAGTTGGGCGTCGCCGAGGCGTGGTAACGAGCACGTAAGCTCTCTGTACCGCGATGTGCGCGGATGGCATCGGGGTGAGAACGCGCCTCCTCCCAGCGTTTGATTAAACGATCGAAGGCGCCCCAGTGCAAGACCTTGAATTGGTGGCTACTATATACATCGCCGCCACCCACATAGAAACTCATAATCTGCTGGTGGGACATTTCCTGCTTTGACATCATCATATTAACCACCTGATTCAGCAATTGACGATCCCCTACAAGGTCAGCTCTTCCAATCCGCTCTGCATTGCGCTGTAGGGCAAGGGCCAATGCATTCAAGGCCACATGGGTTGGAAGCGATGACTTTGTGATGTAGTCCGTTATATAGTATATAGCAGCTTTAGCCTCTTCCCCGGAGCCCAAGTACTGTATGTCCATATTACACTTCAAGAGAAACATCATGACATCGTTGTACTCGTTTATGCGAGGGTGTCTTCTTCTCAAGAGAATAGCACCACTGTCTGCGTCTACAACCGTCTGCTGACGGGTGACCCCGTTTATGCCCATTCGGCATGTAGTGTCTCCTTCCAGTTCCCCCTTCCTCAGGTGGCTAAAGCAAGTCCGCTTGTGCTCGTGCCAATTACACTCGTTCACAAGCTCTCGCACATGCGCACGGTACAGCTCGTCAAACTCTTCCATTTCAGTGCCGTCCAACAATGGACCGCGAATCGTACACGGATTGATGTCGGTGGGAAGCTTACGTGGCTTTTGCAAAGGTACACCACCTTCTTCAGTCAGTGCATAGTCGGTACCAAGATGCTCGCAATGAATATGACGCTCCATCCAGTCTACCAACTTGCATTTCCAAGTCTCGTCACTTGCCAGCCTATCCCTTGTCTCTTGCGGGCCAGGGTTCCCCTTTATCCATATGAGCATGTGACAATGTAGCGTACCTCTACCTTGGGCCTCAACCATACCATATAGACCAGTGCATTCCCCAAACAGACCGGGGCCACGGCGGTACCTCAAGATCACTTCAATGACGTTGCGCATGACATGATGGAAAGAGCGAGCGGCGGCAGCAGGATTACGTGCGACCCGTGCGGCTCGATACATCTTACTCCCATACGACTCCCCCATGGAGTCCTCCTCGTCGGTCAAATGTTCTCCACTGAACAACCGCAGCAAACGACTGTCTATATCGGTTGGGGTGACGGTAAGGAACAGGGCAGGCGCCCCCAACCTCTGAATAAGGCCACGAATCTCGTTCCGCCGCGCGGTTTTGTATCCGTTGGAACCTGGCGCATCCTTTCGAACAACATTAATCTTGGCGAGAACGCGAAGCGCACGTTTCTCCTCTTCAGATGAAGCCCTATAGTCCGGTTCACGCTGTATACGCTCCGACAACTCATTGAACAGTCTAGCAGAGAGACTACTAAGCTCACTGACGATCCCCACGACATCACGCTCTTTCACACGAAAAAAAGCATCCGCGGTAGAGCGTCTCTTTTCCACCATATTATGACACACGAACGCAAACTGCGGGTCCCTTTCAAATGGTCCGTCATATAGCATGAGAAGATGCGCCAAATGTTTTGCTACGTCGACCTTTTTCTTCCGATGTGGATGCTCGAAGCCGCCCAGGTTAAAAGGGTCCAGGTGTGGAAAGAGTCCACCCAACAGGAGATGATTGCGGCGGTCTCTTACAGGCTCACTACCGGCGCGACTGAGCAAGAAAGCGTGCCCTGACAGACAATGATGCAAGCACTCTGCCTTCATTGCCCGGTATTTCTCTGATGATTGATCTCCTCGAACAAAACCACATGCTTCCATATAGAAGTTGCCTGGCTCCGCATTGACAAATTCATTCCGACCAGCGACGTCACTGGACATGTCCAGACCTGTCATATGCAACTGGCCGATTTCAATACAAGGAGGTAGGGAGTTCTCTCCGTGAGGCTGTTCAGCTCCAAATATAGAAGTCATGTTGTCTGCGCTGTACACGACAGGCCCCTCCCCCTGAGCTCCAAGACGGTATACGGGATTGTGGGCCAACAGGAACCGCAGAAGAACACGCACACGGGTGGAAGAAGCTTGTAAAGGAGCCATGCGTCTCAATGCACGTTCGTCCAACCGCACACCGCTTGCGAAAACGGTTGTGAATGCAGACCTGAGCACATCAGGGGACGGAGGAAGTACCTGCTCCGTTCGTACATGGTCTCGTGGGAGGACCACCGTATTTCCCCGGGAAAACCTCTGTGAACCCGCCAACTGGGAGCCATACAAACCCACCTTATCTGGATCATCTTTATAGCTGTAGCAGATATTACTTGCACTATATCGTGCAATCAAACGAAGGTCAACAAATGTAGCTTCAGAAAATGCATTCTTTACATCCCTCGGCAAATGATCGTGCGCATAGTAAAACCGGTTACATAAAGCAAGTGGTGGCATAGTTTTCTTCTGCATCAAATCCACATTGCATGTGCGACAAAGCGTTACATCTCCACGGCGCTCCTCATGATTAGATAACCCGGCAGGGTGTAGAAACGCCCCTTCATAGTTTGCTAAGTTATAACTGCACGGATACAATTCTGCAGGGAACTCGGCGTCCGGCAACAACAACTGAAGAGGAAGCGCGGTCGCTGCTACAAGGACAACATCTCCCGTGCTGACCTTCTCACCACATACAGCACAAGCAACCTCCTGCAACCAGGACGCGCTACATCTCAATTGAAATTCTCGAATAATACGGCTTACAAGGTCGACATCATACGGCGGAGGGAATTCGGCGTCATCGTGCAGCGCACAACCTACCTTGCGCCTCTTTTGCGTCTCCTGTATGAGTTGAGGTGACTTTCGTTTACGGCTGCGATTTACGATGGTGGCTGACCGTGGGACTCGATTTGCACGAAAGACGTGCACGATAGCCCGCGAGCATGACCTGCAAATATGGTTATTCAAGAGAGATTTCAGCCTATCTATGGTAGCGTTCTTTTTATTACAAGGTATGCGATGCATATCACAAATACTAAGGAGATCGGTTCGACGGAAATATGGATAAGCATGCAACATTCGCGGGAGTGACACCTCAAGAATCAGCACGAACCCATCCTCCCAGTACGGATACGAAGCGCGCGCATCATCGGCAGACTGGAAGCAACAGATGTACCCGTACATGCTTGACAAATCGTTCTCTGTAATATAGCCTCTATCTGCATTACGAGAAGCCGTCAAACGGATGGGCCCATGAGACAAGTTCCGGTCTCCAATGGCTCCGACTGAGCGATTCATCAACATATTATGTTCATCGACATCGAGCATGATACATCAACATCGAGCATCGAGCATCGAGCATCAACCGGTGGGCAGCATGGGACATACAGAATGACAGAACGGAAGAGAGATGTACACAGTCAGTACGGAAGGACACTGCTGTTAACAAGCACGTACGTAGGTTGACAGATGACACAACATGTCTAGTGGATCTGAGAGGCACAGGTCAAAAAGAGAAGCCGTAACAGTGCACACAGACGGACCTCAAACGGTTCATAGAGCGCATTTCCACTACAGCAACAAGGCGCTCCACGGATGCTTCCCCGTCCCCAGCCAAGACAGCAGCCTCCACCAACTTCGAATCCTCAACTGTCCAGTATTGTTGCCGTGCAAGGGAAGCCCTTGCGTAACACCCTCGCTCGCTGTTCTCTCCAATGAGACATTGCAGGAGAGGATCGGATGCGCTGTCGTACGGCGGAGAGGCGGCATCGACATCCTGAACGTCCTCTATAACGACATGAGGAGGCATGGAGAATTGCAAGGTCGTAGTAGAAGTACAACCAGCAGATACAGCCATCGCATCCGCTACAAGACGCGAACGGAAGCAATAATAACATCGATCGAGTCTAGAGAAAGTTCTAGAAGGCAAGGACGGACTCCTACTTGGCTGGACCCTTAATCTTATCCCACTTTTGCCCTGCGAGACCTGGCTCAACTCCGTTGGCCAGGGATTGACGAGCTGTCGCGGGTTGCACTTCCACTCGCATCATTGTGCGCCTAGACAACGTGGAGAGCACGCCCTCTCCCCATTGTCTAGGTCAGTGATGGCAATCGAGTCATCCGTCGCGATACCCCTGCATGTCACCTGCATACAAGCCACTATCTAGAGTTTGATACGACCTCTCTTCTCCTTCGCACACTGCTCGCACGACTGAGTCAAACTGCTCTCACCGTCGTTACAGCGATTCCACCACGTCGGAAATGCTAAATCGGACCACGAACAACCTATGCAGCCCGCTCCCACGCGCCTCTAACTCTGACTTCACCATCACCCGCACCTCAAATAACCTCTTACTCGCTGCTCCCTGACAGATGATTGCCTATTGATTATCTCACGGTATCTTCCGAAAGCTTGCCGGGGGTCATGGAAGATTTCGAAGGGCGGTCTTGAATGGGATGCTCCAGCCCTGACTCGATATTCTCTTCCTGGTCAAAAGCGTGGGGCTCAGAGCCCCACCAGCCCACCCCAGCCCAACCACCCTGGAAACAACACGCAGATGCATGGCCCACCCCTCCCCCAACCCCGTCTACCGCGGGTCCCCCGTCTGCCTCGACGAGCTCGACTTCCCCGCCACCTCGCTCAGGCGCGACTCCCCCGTCGAGCAGCTCATCGCCGTCGTCACCCGCTCGCTCTTCGCCTCGGACTGCGCTGTGCGGCATCTGGCCAATGGCGCGTGGAATACTGTTAGTGTGCTTGCTGGGAGGGGGGGAGCAGGTGCTGATGGATGAGAGCAGGTGTACGTGGTCACTCTCACTCAGCCAAGGCCGCCGTATATCCCCCAGACGGTCGTGTGCCGTGTCTCCCTCGCAGCAAAGACCGACTCGTGCCTCTCCATCCAATCAGAGGTGCAGTAGCCTTCCTTCCTCAATAAGTTGTGGGATAACACAGACCAGGTGGACACGATGATGTACGTGCTAGGGCGGACCAGGATCCCCATCCCCAAGATCTACGCGTACTGCACCAACGGGAACGTGCTCTCCCAGACATACATGTTCCTGGAGCATATCGTGAGTGTCCCGCCTTAGACCTCCCTTGGCACTGTAACCAACTGGCACATGGCAGACAACAGGGCAGCGGATGCGCGAGGCCTTCGAGCTGCTGGACGAGGCCGGGCGGGCCCGTGCGATCCGCGAGTACGCTGGGGTAGTGCACAGGCTCTCCCAGCTGCGGTTCTCGCGCATCGGCTCGCTCCTGCGCACCCCCGCGCCCGGCAGGGGTGAGCCCGAGTACACCGTAGCCGGGCCGAGCATGGTGCGGAGCAACCACTCGGAGCGGGCGGGCCAGCGCACGCACACGGCGCTCGAGCGACCGTTTACGGCGGTCGTCCCCTGGCTCCTGGCGATGGAGGAGGACGAGCTGCGGTTTGTGCGCGCGCACCCGGAGAGGGTCGCAGAGTGGTCCAACTTCTTTGCGGGCAAGTCCCTCAACGAGGTCGTCGAGATCGTCTGCACTGTCCTGCGCTCGGTTATCAAGGAGATCCCGCGGGCATGCGATACGGGGCCGTTGTCCAAGATCCTGTGTCTGTGGCACTACGATCTTAATAGCGGGTGAGCGGCGCAGCTTGTGGGTCGTTCCGGGGCTGACTCGGGAGTAGGAATATAATGATCTCCACACGCGGTGCAGATGCCGGCAGGATAGTAGCCGTCATCGACTGGGACGGCGCGATCGTCACGCCCATCTGGCGTGTTGTCCGCTGGCCCGACTTCATCTCCATCCGGGGTGGGCGGGACTACCGCCCAGAAGCGGACAAGAGGCGGTACCAGGAGATCATGCGCGGGGAGCTGCTCCGGCTAGACTCGGACGGGCTGCTGCGCACGGCTCTGCAGGAACGGTACGACGTCTCGCGCGAGCTGGTCGAGGTGGTCACCCAGCCGTGGAATGCGACGTACGAGAGGGAGCAGTGGCTTGAGCTGTGGAAGAAGCGCAGGGAGAAGGAGAGGGCTGACAAGGCCGAGGGCGGGGGGTGGATGTCGGATGCTGTTGGGAGCTTGTTGCGCAGAGGGGGGAAGGGGACAAGAAGGCGGTGAGCATAGCATGAAGGATATACAGAAGGAGGTGCTAGTGTCATTGTACACGGTTGCTCATACCATTAATACATAGGTGCATATTCCCGTGTCGGCTCCGCTTCTCTCTCATATTCCTCGGGATCCCGCTCAACAGCCAGACAATTCCGCATTCCCCTGGTCCTACTGGTACCTACGATCATTGCTGTGTGTTGCTTCTGAGCGACGGCTATGAGGGTTGGGCTTGTCCTCCTGGTCTTCAGCGAGCGCCGCAGCTGGCTGGCGGGGCGGGGCGACCACAAGGACCCGCTGGACCGGTCTGTCAAGGGGAGGTGGTGCGCGGAGCTCATTCGGGTAATACTCCATGATGACTTCTTGCTCGTGGGCGTCGCCCTGCACCCGGACTCGGTACGCCACGGCGACGCGCCCGTTCTGGATCGCCTGGGTCACCGTCATGCACACGCCGACGATGCCCAGCGCTACGATGAACACTTCCTGGTTGAGCCCCAGGTGCCAGGATAGGCCGGACATTGCTCTGAGAGGTCTGATGAGGCTTGGAGCTCAGCGGCAAGCTTCGACATTATGTATTTGAATCATCACTCACAGATGTGGCAAACAGGCGCGGATCGTGTGGACCGGGGGGAGCAAATGACGCTTGGTTGGTGGAGATCTGAATAGAGGGGGCAGAAAATGCGATATATATATATTCAAATTCTTATATGCCATGAATACCCTCGAACGCCCAGGTTTGATTATCGAAATCAAGCAAACCCGGGGTGCCCTTCCACGCCAGCGGCGAGTGGGCGAATAAGTACACCTGTGCACGTCGGGTTCACAGCGACGCCTTCTCACAAGCTTATCAAGTTAGACCAGCCCAGGTATGGGTGGAGGCACGGGATTGTTTCGCGGAAAGCCAGATAACCAGCGGCCCGGTCTACAAATCCAGCCAGGCAACAGGCACGAGTGTGTCAACCTGCTTCAGGAACTTGTGCCGAACCAATGGACAAGTGGTTTCCCATCAGACACGTGTAGATCTGGACGCATAGTCCCTGGTCAGGTGGTCATCTAGTGCCATGATTTGGCCTAATCGAGTTTGTGACGCCCAGGACAACACCGTGAGAAGGCTGCAATTGGGTGTGTGGCCGTTCGGGGGACCGAAGCGCCGAAGAAAAAGCACCCGCGCTACAAGGCTTCATTGAGCCGCCAAACCGTCCCCTTCATCATTGGATGACTTGCCGTAGACATAAAAACCCAGATTTTGGGCTCCCAGATGCGCCACATACTGTATGCGTCTGCGAAGGTGCTCGTGTCACTGGTCACCGGCCCTTCTGAGCGCTCAAATCTGACTGTGTCACCACATTTTTCGGGGCAACGAGCACTGCCGGGATTGTTGTCATCGGCTTAATACAAACTCCGACAGCCTTAATATCAGCTCTGACGAGCACTTTTGCCAGTTGTCACCGCCCATTTTGTGCCAGCGAGCACTTGTTTTGCCTCCGCATCGGAGGCAAATGGTCACTTAATGAGCACCTTCGCAGACGCGTACAGTAGGGTCTGCCGAGGTGCCGCTGTCACAATTCAGACTCCGAAACCCTTCCAGATTTATGCAGCACAATCCCAGATTGCGAATCTGGAAGAGGGGGTCGACCCCCTCTTCCAGATTTTTTGGCCGACCCAGACTCTCACGGGAGCAGAGTTCACGCGGAGTGCTTGCCTGGGCATACAAACTGCGGCCCTCATTTGGTCCCGGAGTAAACAATGGCACAGCCTCCCCAAGACCCCTAGCTTACTCATGACGTGATCTGTGTCTGGCACGTGACCAGAATATGTATCTGGGTCGGTCTGCGCAATCATCTTACGGTTTGGGTGCTCATCTGGGATCTGGGATTTTGCTTCCGAAAATTGCCCAGATCTGTGTATCTGTGCTACGGCAAGTCATCCATTGTCGTCCGTCCAAGGCCTAATTCTTTCGGTTTCTTTCACTCCAACTCCCGCAACTCTCCTTTGTACCCTGGAAGCGATCAGCATGGAGTCATATCCATATCCGCACCTTGGGCTCACATTCCATATCGCATTATTTACGTCACTTTCGGAGCCGACCGCCCTCCTACAGCGACTCATCCATGCCTCTACGTTACCTCCCACGCCCGAAGGTGAAGCCGCGCGCGACGCAGTCAACTTTGCTTTCATCGATGCAGCTATGGTCACCAGCAAGTTGGTGCTGCTGACGGCGGCGTACCAGGCGTGCATCGCAGAGTGGGAAGGAACGATGAAGACGAAGACGGTGCATTCGGAGGTACTCTGGTGCTTGAGTCCGGGACGTAACGTGCGTGATTCTCCGCTGTAGATTCGATTACACCTCACATATAGAGATAGATAACGGATGCTCTGCGATACTTTGGTCTCTCGGGGAAGAGCAAATCGCTCCTTGTTCTTCACATCTGCCCCACTGCAGCGCAGGATGCCGCACCCGACGATCCGCAATTAGCCGCAAACGTTGAAGCCCGGATGCGGGATGTTATACAAGGCCAGCTGGTACCTCTTGACACATTGATTAGTGTGACGGACTGGCCGGCCATCCGCAAAGTGTGCTTGTTCGTTCCGGACGCGTTGAAAGTATGCTGATCCATCATAGGTGTACAAGCTCGCGTCCGACGCGTCTTTGTCACAGATACAACAGAGCGCGGCGTCGAAGGAGGTAAAGGAGAAGGAGACCAACGAAATGATGGACCAGACGGTCGTCAGTATTGTCGCCATGAAGTCTGTCGCGGCATGATCTACTTGGGAAGCGATCGACATTCCGGGCGACATACCCCGACGCCGTGTAGCTAGCTACACGTGGCGAAGCATGGGCTGGCTCACCGGCTACTCTAGTCTGCTGAGCATATCAGTCATCAGTTATGCTTACCCCGACCGCGGCTTAACGTCACCTTCCCAGGGTCTCCTTTGAACAGGATGACTGCAACGGCTCAGCCGTGTCTGCGATGCAAAGTTCCCGTTGAAGCCGTGCCTACGCTGGATTTTGTACTCTCTCAATGCATGTCCTGCACACTTCGTTGCCAAACACGAGGAAACGACATTGATTGATACGATTCAGGTCCATACGCGTTCTCTCTCATTTCCTTCGTCCAACATTCTCACGCCTTACCTGCGCTGCCAAACAAAGTGAAGAATCTCTCCGCGGCATCGGCGAATGCCTTGACACCGATGTTGTGCACGTCGGGCAGAGGCTTGCCGTCGATTAGCGCCTGCTTGTACGCGGCCATGTACGGGTCGCGCATCCAGCTGTTGATGTTCATCTACGAGAGGGATATATCAACTTTGCTCTCTGTGCGGCGAAAGACAGCCAACAAACCTTCGTCACGCCGTTCTTGACACACTCCACAAACAGCGAGTCTGGGAGCTCGTCCGTTCCATGCAGGCAGATGTAAGTGTTCGAGTGCGCATATGCCGACTTGAGCGTCTTCAGACTGGAAATACTTGGTCAGCACGACACAGAAGATACGGAGAAACAGCGCCATACATATCCTGGTTGAAGTTTGGAGGGTTGATGTAGTGCCCGTGCAGGTTGCCGATACTGGGGGCGAGAATCTGGGCGCCAGTTCTGCATCACTGTCAGTCCCAATGTCACGGTCTCAAGGAGGACACGCACTCCTTGATGAAGTGCTCCGCATCGTCCGGGTCGGTCTGCTTGCCCTCCGCAATAGCAGCCAAGCCCGCCTCGCCTCCCTCCAGGCGACCAAGCTCGACCTCGATAGCCATCCCCAGCTTGTTCGCGCGGTCGACGTACTTCTTGACCATCGCAATGCCCTCTTCCTCGGTCTACATGGATAAGTCAGAAGGTGCACCCGGCTTCGACGCAAGAACGGGACGCACGTCGCATCGCGAGGAATCGATCATGATGCTGTCGAGCTTGATGTCCTGCTTCTCGGCGATGTCGAACATGAAGTCGATGTCTGCGATCTCTACGGCGTGGTCCATATGGAGAGACATAGGCACCTTTGCCTGGTGGGCACTGCACGTGCAAACAGCAGATCGAGTTAGAATGTCCAGTTCGGCGGCAGGGAAAGTACCACGCACATGTCACGGCAGAAGGCGACAAACTGGCTGCCGCCGTAGCGCGCCGAGATGGGGAAGAGCATGATGATGCCCGGAGCGTTTGCCTTCTCGCATGCGTCTCGGAAGCCCATCACGCTGTCCATGTCGTAGCAGACCATACCGATGACACCATCTGGCAGAATGCGTTAGAAAGACAGGCGACAGTCCGTAGAGAAGGCAGGGGACGCACAGTTGCCCTCCTTGGCCTTCTGGAGGATGGCAAGGGTGCGGTTGTTGGTGGGGTTTACGATGGTAGAGGACATGATGGCGGCTGCAGTCTCGATTGCAATTCGACCTTCGCGGCAGATTATTACTTCAAGTCAATAGTCCAAGAGGGGAGAGAGGTAGTAATTGAGGTGGACTTGTTCGTGTGTCCATTTTCCCTGTCGGTCATCTGGAGACGGCCAGCGGGCGGAGTGGAGGGCCGAACCTTGCTTTCCCCACCTCCGCCCGGCCCTCCCGCCGTGCCTAGGCCGACCCCCTCCGGCCCGACGGGCCTCCGACATGGAGGCATTTTCCCCACAAGGGAGAGTCGAGCGGAAGCAAAGGGCTCTTTGGACAGAGCATGAGCGGAAGCAGAAGGGGCCAGACGGAAGCAGAATGAGACTTCCGCTCCCGCATTTTTATCACCGCTGGTGGTCCTTATTTCCTTTATGGATGGTTTGGCTCCGGGTTGGTCTTTGCCCTCCGCCAGTGACGTTGTTTGGGGCTGCGGTTTGCATCTGCGTTCCCAATTGCAGGGTCTACGAGAATTGCCTCTGCCAAGAAGATCTGCTTCCGCCAGATTAATTGATTCCGAATTTTTGGCATCCATTGTTTCTTTTGCTTCCGCTGCATTTTTGCGTCCGCACTGACCTTTGCCTCCGCTATCTTCTTTACTTCCGCTATGTCATTTGCGTCCGCTCTCCCATTTACTTCCGCTAAAAATCTGTATCCGCCAAGGTTTCCTCTTGCTCTCCAAAGTTTACCTCCGTCACGAGAAGACCTCTGTCACAAAATATCTGCCTCCAAAATTCTTTTCCTCTGCTAATCATCTGCCTCCGATACAATGTGTGCTTCCGCCTTCTGCCCGCCCTGAGATCTGTGTCCGTGGTACTCTTTGCCTCCCCTGAGTTTGCTTCTTTTCTTTGCTGAGGTGTAAGCAAAGGGAGGAAGCAAATCATCTGATGGATGCTTCTGTCTAATCAGTCGAATCCGGCATCAGTACTCTGCTTCCGCTCAGTTCTTTTGCTTCCGCTTCCGCTTGCTGGGGCAGTGCACTTCCCGGCGGACACAAGTTGACATGCTACATACAGTATAGCGGGCAACAGCCTCAGTTAGCAGTACAACAAATCCGCTCTTGCTCACTGGTGACATTGGGACATGGACTACTTGCTTCCATGGCACCAGTGTTGATGGGCGGCCTGTTGCCTACAGGGTTGGCATTGCTTCTTCACGGTCGCCGGCACGCATAGCACTCGCAGGCTCCGACCCCGAGGCTTTGCTTGGCGGAGACCCTGCTCAGTGTCATGTTGTCGATCTCATTGGACTCCCCTGTCAGCGCCCCAAGGTTCATGGAAGCAGCCCCTTTCCGGATCACTGCATGAGAACTGTCTTAGCAGCAGCCACAAAGGGTGCTGCTCACTGGCGCACGGCTCTATGCTGTTTCCGGTGGTCTTCTGTGTTGCTCCGGCCCTGATTCTGTCTGGATAAACTGGCATGTGATGCGAGTCTATTGCTATGTCCTTTGGACCTCAAATAGCTGCTCAGGTACTGGTTCGAGTCTTCCAGGGGTTCGCCAATTCCTGATCCCGGAGACCATCTCGATAACTGATCAAGGCGCAGCACACGACGCCAGCGAAGATGCCGGTCTCTGCCCAACGTGTCCTCGCACTCTCCGCCCTGCGGCATGGATCCAGCCTTATGCTCTTCGGCCTCTGCTGGGGCTTTACCGTTCCCAACTGGCCTTATCCCCGGATGGCGCTCACAGCCCACATCGGCGCGACCGGCAACTCGATGTCGCTCATGCTGATCGGGGTCATCCTTTGCTTCGAGGACGTCGTCAAGCTGAAGGGAGCGTGGAAGAGGATCATCCTCCAAATCTCGCCTTGGTGGCTATGGGCGAGCGTACTGAGCGAGTGTGCGAACGCCGCTTGGGGTGCCAAAGGCATCCTCCCTATCGTGAGTCATGGTCGCGGCTGTGTAGGGTGTTAACCTGATCGGCGTTCGCAAGGCGGCTCAACTGTCCGGCTCCACCGGCGCGACGGCCTGGCAGGAGGCCATTGTTACAGGTGCTCATGCGGTCGGAGGTCTCATATATGTCGCTTGCTGGGGCGCCGTAGTGCATACCCTTTTCACTGGTGTTCCTGCAGAGACGGTGACAAAGAAGGAGTAGGTAGGCCCGGTGTGCAACACCGTTGAGCCAAGGAGAGTGGTGATGTTTATTTGCGGTCTATCTGCGGTTTTACGATCTTGATGTCGTTCAGGTAGTTCGGGATTCAATGTCATGCATTTGATGGGGTGCGCGTTTCATCTTAACAGCGAAGTTACATAGTAGGGCATTGCTCAATTCTGCCACGTCCAACCATCAGCGTCGGCGTACTACGCTCTCACCCTAATGACCTTCCTCTTCCCCTTCCCAGCCCCACCCCCCTCAATTTGCCCCGGCCCCGGCTGGCCCTTCTCACTCGCCAGGCTCTGCTTCATACTCTCCACCAGCATGCCCGTCTCCACGAGGGGGGAGTTGGCTGGCAGGCGCAAGTTCATCGGCGGGACGGGTTCGGGCGGCCTGGGTGTCTTCGTGATGCCTTTGACATTCTTGGTGGGTGCGGAAGTCTCGGGCGTCGGCACGGACTCGGGGCGCTTGTTGTGGATGTAGGCGCTGACGCGCAGAAGGAGTTGCTTTTCTACACCAGAGGTCAGGGAGTTGGAAGCTCAAAACACACAGTACACACTCGTCTTGATCGCTGGATTGACCAGCTTCCCGTCTTTCTTAAACTGCACTTTTACACGCCCGGGGTTCTCCCAGTCCTTCGGATGCCGCTTTCCTTGCTATCGAGCATCGGTCAGTTGCAGTCACTGGCACGATCTGGAGCACGCACATCATGAAGGGTGCTGAAGCCCATCCGCGCGCATGCCTCGCCCATGTCCGAGCTCAATGGCCACCACACAGAGGCTGTACGCGGTACGCGACGCTCGTTCTTATGCAGCGGTCGCTTCGCATCGATGTATATAGGATACAGAGTTGTCCACCTAGATCAACCTCGCTGAGCGAAGGGTTCACAGAGGTCGAAGGAGAGCAAGAACGCACCTCTTCGTCGTCTCTCGGTTAATGATTGGTCCTCTTGGAGCTTGTTGCGTGGACACAGGGGGGCGGCTCCCGCTGCCGCTAGCAACGACCTCCTCCCTCGGATCGTACTCCTCCTCATCGTCCTCGTCCGCGTCAGCGGTCGCATCGTCGTCCTCATCGTCAATCTCCTGCAAGAGTGGGCCCCTCATACCCGTATTGGGCAGAGAATGCGTGGGCAGCGGAAGGTCGGTATCATCATCGAACTCCTCTTCTATGAAGGCGCGGGCGGCCATGATGGCTGAACTGCTGAGACGGCGAGCTTAACGACGACAGTGCAGGCCGAAGGAAGGGTCGTGTGCGGCGGGAGCAGTTCATTTGGGCGCCGAGGGGTTGACGCGCCAGGCTCCCTCTCCGACGTCCTCACCACATGCGATACCCACAATGCTGCCATTACCACTGTTAACGTATGTGGTTTTACCTCACTGGGATATTGTGTCCTGACATGGGCCTTCAGACTATTACTATTGCTCACGCCAGGCCCCACAACATCTCTGTCTCTCCCGCTTCGCTCCCTATTTCGCCGCGCCGATGCAATAGACGGCCACATGCCTTCACTACCGCCGCAGTCTGAGATAGAGCCAGGAGCAGTCGTATGTAGACCGTTTGGTATGTGCGAACCATGTCCGGAAGAAGCGGTATGCGTCCATGCCTTCGTGCCTGTTGAGCCGAGCCCTAACGCGAGCAACAGCTGGACCAACCTTATTGCCAACCCTTTGGTAACCGCCGCCTAATACACTGTTTACCGTACTCGTCACTACCGCCGACAGAAGAGGGATTTCCGAGAACTGGACAGGACGGAGAGATTGTGGGAGAGACGCCAGCTTGGGAAGCATGCGGGAAGGTGGTGAGCAAGGAGTTGGCGGACTACTGGGAGTTCGTGGTACGCTTCTCTTCAGCGCTTGTCGTAATCGGACACCCCCTAATTGAACGGGTAGATGTGTAACCTGGTGTTTCTCGCTGTGGCGGGCACTGTCTACCTAGTGAGGAGCAGGAAGCTTGCAGCACTTCAATACCGACAGCTAGTCGCGCGAATAGGGCTGGTGAGAGGTACCGGTTGGCAGAATGGCTAGCAGGCGGTTCACGACCTCGGAAATGACTTATTACGTTCGTCTGGATACGTGCTGTGGATGGTGGACTTTGTGAGATCAGGTGCCCGAGCGAGTCGCGAAGGCCCGGAGGAAGAAGCCATTCGTTCGGACAAGCACGTTGGGGATGGGCGTGCCGAAACGCGCGACGTGCTTCTCAATAAGTGGTGTCTCCTTTCGTTTTTCTGATCTGTCTTGTTTCTCACGACGACACTTGCATGCATCGAGAATAGCTGGGCACGTGAATTTAAGGCATTTGCTGGATGGACGGTGTGCATTATAATGAAGACGATCGAGCTGCACGTCCCTTGCTTCGACAGGGGTTTTGGGTTTGGCTACTAAGGCCATGACTCCGCGATAATGTTCGCATCCGCTCCAGGGTTTGCCTCCGTTACATATCTGCATCCGTTGCATGAAATTGTTTCCGTACTCTGGTTTGCGTCCGCTCACAGAATTACTTCCGCTGCTACTTCTTTACTTCAGTAGAAGCATTGCTTCCGGAGGTATGTTCGCAGCCGCCGCAACATTTGTCTCCGGCCGGATCTGGATCGGCGGTAAAATGTACTTCCGGGGGAGGGGGTTTGCTTCCGTTGACTCTCACTTTACCTCCCCTAAGCCATTTGCCTCCGTTACAATATCTCCATCCGCTGGGCAGTTGCTTGCTTCCGTGGACCACTTTGCTTCCGTTATACCATTTGCCTCCGCTTTTATCATTGCTCCCTTTTGCATAGGCTGCCCTCTACCCCACAACATAGCCCAAAGACATGTCTGCTTCCCTTCACTGCTGTGTCCCTCTGAAGGTGTCCCTGTTTCCACTTGACAGCATTTTCCTTCCGCTGGGGCTGTGCACTGTACTTCCGTTTACTCCTGTCTCTTTTTTGCCTCCGCTCGATGGTCTGCACCCGCTCCCAAATCTGCTTCCGTGGAGCTGTTTGCCTCCGACTGGAGTTGACTCCGCCTCGCATTTGCTTCCGTATTTCAATCTGCTTCCGTGCAACACACTACTTCCGTTGCTTCCGCTCTAAACTTGGTTCGGTCTGCCGTTCTCGACTGAGCGAATGCCTTCGCTTGGAACTGTTGTAGTTGTTCTGTAGGTAAATCGCCTCAGCAGAGAGTCCACAGCCAGATTAGGCCTTGTGGGTATACTTTGGTTCGCGAACACGATTACGGAAACAGTTCATAGTCACATAACTACGCTACGACAGTCCGCAGGCTCTTCAACCGCCTGGAGCAAACATGAAATATCCTGGGAGAGACAGCGATACAGCGGCACACGGAGGAACCGTTCGATTGTATGGTAATACAAAAAGGCAGGGTTCCGGGGAAAAGGCGGTAGAGGTATCAAGGGGTATTGACTACCGCCGCCGGCGCGGGTCCAGGAGATCTACGACGCGATCACGGGCATCCGCGAGACGGATCGATGAGTCGAACGTCTTATTGCCAAGGATGCGGCGGAGGCGGAGGCGCAACGTATCAATGCTCCTTCGTGATGCGGCCTCGGGCTCCTCTTCGGGTGTGATGCAGGAGTACAGAAGCGCCAGAGCGTCAAGCATCAACCGCGCCTCGTCCGGTCGACCGTTCGAAATGGAAGTCTCCACATCGTCAGCCTCGACGCCAAACTCGAGATCGTCCCACAACTCGACGAGCTTCCGACTATCGCCGCCGAGCTGCATGGCGGACTTCTCTGCCCAGTGAGCGAGCTCGTAGTCGGTATCCTCGGCATCTGCAGCCTTGGGGTTGAACGCGATGTTTGCAACGCTGATGAATCGGCTGGTGGCCTGCTCCGCCAAGTGCTGCTGAATGGCAGTGCGGGCGAGTATGTTGAATAGACCAGGCTGCTCATTCTGAGTGGCCTTAGTCAGGGTAGCGCGGCGGATGATCTCCTTGGCTTCGGGAAACTCGAGGTGGAAGGCAGCGTGCAGAACGGGGTCGACGATGCCGGACTGGTCTTCCTCGTCGGCGATGTCTGCAGCGGCTCCACTCCAAAGAGAGGCAGCCATAGATCGTATTACAGGCCAGTTAGGGAGCAGAAGTGCAAGCAGAGCACGCTCTTCGACCGAACTCGGGAAGAACAGCGCCGGAAGAAGCGAGAATGCAGCGTAACCGCGGGAGAAGAGGCCTACAAAGAAAGCTGATCAGGAAATGTGGGTCAGAGGTAAATGGTCTTCGCTTACCACGTTGCCGCAGGATTGCGCGTTCGGCATACTCGGTTTTTTCATCCTTCGTAACGACCTTGGTAAGCCGAGGACGCGTCCAGCTCATCCCGCCACCGAACCAAAGGGTAACGCAAAGAGTGAGGATGACCGCTAGCTGCGCAACATCGAGCCAGTTGTACACGCCCAGGGACGGCACGGAAGGCGAAGCGCCAAGCGCGGTCTTGGCCCACGTGGGCGAGAGAACAGTTCCGGTCTGCGTACCTGCCTCAGCAGGAGCTGGCGAGAAGGGACCACCGGTGCGGAAGATAGAGAAGCACAGGAACGCCGCAAGGAGGTAGCGGGGCGCCTGCTGTGCAGCACCGGGCTGCTGCTGCTGTTGTTGCTGCTGCTGCTGCTGGGCCTGAGCAAACGCGCGGGCGGCACTGGCACCAGGCTGCAGTTGTGACTGCACGTGCTGAACGTGCTGCTGCTGCATAGCCGCCATCTGCTGCAGGTGTTGCGCCTGCCTCTGCTGGAGTACAAACTGTTGCATCTGGAGTTGCTGCTGGTGCTGAACGGCCATCTGCTGCTCGGGAGAGAGACGGTTGAGCGAAGGCGGAGACGTCTTGATCCCCGATGGCGAGGGGAGCGGCTGCTGAGGCGGGGAAGGCTGGGTGTTCTTCCGCGGGCGACCACGCTTGCGGCGCTCGGCCTCGGCACCGTTCATAGGCGGCGGAGCGGGTACGACCATGCCACTGGCGTCGACTTCCGCCATGCTGACGCGCTGACGCTTGCCACGGCGACCACCATCGTCCTCGTCGTCGCCTTCATCATCCCAATCTTCGCCATCTTCCTCATCTTCTTCGGCTTGGGCAAGCGCATCGCCTTCGCTCATGCCGGCTTCGGCGAGAAGGATGCCGTGTGGGATGCGATACAGCTCATCGGCACCGTACATGTGACGGTCCATGGGGAGGAAACTGTGCTCCCACTGGTTGTAAAGCATCTGCCCCTGAGGGAAGGAACAAAGCAGAGCCTGAAGTGCGGTACGTTCACGCGCAAGACGGGCGGCCCGGCGGTTGAGGACCCTGTATGCAGGTGAGCGCGGTAACACGTCTGATAGCGTAGAAATGCATACCCAATGTACTCGACGCCCTTCTCGAGCACGACACTCTTGCTGTTCTTGCCAGCGCGCCGGACGCCGTCGACATAGCCCCTCTCATCAGGCACCCAGCGGTCACCCCACCTCTCGCGGTCTAGGATGGCAACCGCTGGCACCGCATCGCGGAGTGACTGGATACAGCTGTTGAGGTTCCGCCGGTAGCGACGCTCGATCGTGTTGTGCGGGGTAAGCCTCCGCTTTGCTGGCTGCTTCTGGCCAGGGATGCCCTGCTGCCCGGCCTGTGCGCCAGCGGGGAGATTGAAGGAAACCGTCGGCTGGCTAGGCGGGGATTGGCTGGACTTCATGATGGGCATGGCGGACGAAGGGGTGGGCAGGGGTTGCGCCTGTGTGCCCCCCGAGCCTGGCGCGTTCATGGTATATCCGGGCTGCTGCTGCTGGCCGGTTAAGCTCTGAGCCGACGGTGGAGACGCGTGGGCCGATGTGGACGACCCGACGGATGAGTGTCGGGCAGGGTCGGGATAGCCAGACAGCGGGAAGCGCATGTCGGCGTTGGAGCTGGCGGAGGGAGGCCCGCCGGGATACTGGGCGGTGGTGAAATCGAACGCGTTCAAGTCCGGGGGGAACACGAACTGGTCATCATGCGGGGAGAAGGATCCCAGACTGAGCTGGGGGTTGAACGCACCCTGCTGGTGCTGCTGCTGGGGAGGGTGCTGTTGCTCCTGCTTGGGCAGCTGCTGGCGGTTGGTGGGCAGCATGTCGTGCACCTGGGGTTGTGCCTGGAGGAATTTTCCCCAGACGGGATCGACGGGGCCGTCCCAGTTGACGAGGCCGGCGGCGAAGGCCTCGTCGGAGAGGGGAGCGGTGGAGGGGAAGGAGGGGAAGGAGAACGAGTCGAGGTCCAGCGGTGTGGTGAGGTCGGGGGGGGAAGGGGTGCGTGGGTGTATGCCGCCGACCGAGTCGTCGGTGGTGGAGGCACCCGATGTGGAGCCCGAGGCGGGAGAGGAGTGGTGTGAGTTGTGCTGTTGGGTGTGGTGCAGGTGATTGGGTGCGGGGGTGAAGGCGTACTGGTTGCTGTCCGGGGGGGAGTAGAAGGGATGGAGGTGATCCTCGGCGGGGTTTGCTGTGAAGATGGGTCCGTCCATTCCTATATATCACTCCTACGGGGAGGGGGAGGGGCGGGGATCTCGGCCTAGCGGAGGAGGGAGTTGGGTGGATGGAGGAGGAGGAGCTGGGAGGGAACTGTGTTGTGTGTGGGCTGGGAACGCGTTAAGAGGGCCGTGAGGAGGGAGAGAGAGGGTGCGAGGCGGGCAAATGACGACGGCTCCCCTTCACTTCCGGCCGATGGGCGTGTGCTGCTTGATGAGGATGGATGGGCGGGGTTCAGAGTGACAGGCGGGCAAAGGGCTGGTTGCTGGCTGCGGGTTCAAGGGAGGGGACAGAAGAGAAGAGGCTGAGTCTACGCAGGCAGGGCCTTACAACGGCACGGGGGCTGGGTGCAGCACAACAGGGGGGGGGAGAGGGGGGGGAGAGGACGGGGGAGGCGCCATGACACGCACCAGCGCACCTCGGAGGCTGAAGGCTGTGCACGTCGTACCACCCGGCTGCCAATCCACGACGATCGCTCGGGGTGTCGAACCACCCTTCTTTGCTTCCAGATGCACAAAATCCACAAAGACGCACACCCTCCAGAGAAGGACGAGGCCCGCATGTACGTAACATGCTTCCCTCGTCCTGTATTCGCCACCATCGCGTTGGAGCTCGCCGCGAAATGAACACTGACGTCCTCGACCTGATATCCAAGCCCGCAAAATTTGGCTCATCCATCGTTGATTGGCCTCTGGGCTGGACCCCCTCCCCCTTCCGAACATAGCGACCAGCCACCCGGCGCACACCGTTGATGTCACAGGAACCACGTGAGACACTCGTCTCCCGCTCGCAACTCGCACTCGGTGCAGTCGCATTCAGAACCAACACAGTGTCCGATCAGAATTGCCACTCTTTTTCCCGCGCACTCCCCTCAACTCCAATACACCTCACCGCTTTCCGCAGTCATCCCAGACGTCTCCCCCGATTGCCCTCGCCGCCCGGCCGCCACCACAGCTTGGCATCCCCGATGGACATTAGACCATGCTGTCCTCCCTCTGCACAGTCACCCCGAGGACGCCATGGCCCCTCGCCCGCCGCTTCACCCTTAGTCGTGCCTCTCCGGTGCTTCTCTCCCTAATCCCGCGCGCGTCGGTTTCGCGAAACGCCGCGGCAGAGCAGCATCTCATGCAGATGTCGCCATGCGGGTGATGCGCGTTCGTCGCTCGTACCTCGCACCTCGCCGTGCATCAACTGCCCGGCGCACGAGTATACATATCAGAGCGAGAAGCGGTGGAGCTCCCAATTCCGGCTTGCCAGCACGCCGACAGATCGCGTGGTGGCCGCCCCTGCGCAGCAGAGCGCTGACAGAGCGCGCACGCGAACACGCTCAGCAATCCTACTGATCACGGCTCTGGGTTTTACCTTGCTCTGCGATCATCGATGAGGGGAGACGCCTCCTCTACAATTCCAGCGGGGGTGCCGGGCGCTCTCGGGGCCATTAGGCAGCTTAGACAACCCTCGCGCACAGCCTTGTTTCTTGCGTGGAGGGTAGAATACAACGGCCTTGCCCAACAATGCAATCACCGGTGCTGTTGCCCGTGCGTGGCGATGATGCGCAGCACTGTATGCAATCCCTGGCTGGGACAGCGGCCCGACCGGACTCGCCAGGGCCCAGGGTCAAATTCAGAACCCCCTAAACAGGGTTCAGAGCTGAGATATTTGATTCCGTGGACTTCCGCGCCCGCGTAAGGGAATCTCTGGGGCTGGATTTATTTCAGTCTGCCTGTGCCGTTGCTACCGTTCGGGGCTCTGTGTGAGTGTATTTGCTTCCATTCAAGGGTATGAGCCGCACGTACCCTTGCTTCGTAAGCGAGTTTGGGTCTAGAGGGAGGTCGTAACCTTGCTTTTCACCTCGTTCCCCTTGTTTCCCGCCGACTGTGGGCCCGGCGGCCGGTGCCACACTTTGCTGGATGACTTCCGAGATTCTAACAATGGCTCAGAGTACGTGGCAGATATACCACCCTTTACTCCCGTGTCCGTCGGCATGTGCTCTTGCTTCCGTTTGGAGGTCTTCTTTGCTCCCGCTTGTAGGTCCCTGTTCCACCCCTCTAAGCTGTGCCTCCGCTCCGTATTTTGCTGCCGCTTCATCATTTGTTTCCGCTATGGCTTTTGTTTCCGTTCTGTGATTTGCTTCCGTGGCATGCTATGCTTCCGTTCTCACATGTGCTTCCGCTCTTCGGATTTGCATCCCCTGTTCCATTTGCATCCGCTGCCTGGTTTTGCCTCCGCCAGCCGTGCTTACTTCCGCGCTATATTTTACTTCCGCATTGTGTTTTGCATAGTGCTTTGCTTCTATCGAGAATTTACTTCCGCATTGGCAGCTGCTTCCGCTTTCTAATTTGGCTCCGTTACATTTACTTCCGCACTGAGTTATGCTAGGCCCCAGGTTGTTACGGGCACGTGCTCTCACGTAACGGGCGACCCGACATGTCTATCGGGCGACGAGGCCCGTTCATATCGCCCTCCAGCGCATCCTGAGGAGCGCGTCCTCAGTGGCACAAGAGCTGCTGCAGGAAGTCGTAACCTGCAACCAGGGGCAAAACGCAACAGGAGCAGGAACATGGCCGCCCCGCGCCTTACCAATCCCGCGCTCGTGCGCCTCGAGAAGCTCATACAATCCTACTCCACCGTGCCATTATACCCGGGATACGTGCCCATCCCTGTCTTCACCGTCGTCCACTCATTGCGTACGTTCATCGCCTGGACCCAGGCGACAAAAGCCAACGGGGCATATGGCAAGCTCGGATACCTACAAGGGTTGTTTGGATACCTCGTTACATCGTGTGAGTATCCCTGGTTGTGCTGTATCGAAGGGAACTGATGTGGATCGTAGGGAGCGGTATGACAATGTCCTGTATCCTCCTCGCTGTCCCGCCGGTATGGATGTACAACGCACAGTTCTTCTTAACCTACGTCGCTGCCTTCACACTCCTCTCCATCGGGCCCATCCCCGACCTGCTGTGCCAAATCCCTAGTGAGGCCCTGGCGATCCTGGACGGCTTCTACCGCACGAGCGGCGCGATCGGCACCATGCAGCTGGCGCAGAAGAACCCGAGCGTCGGCCTTCGAACATCGTGGCTATCCGCGCTCGTCCTGGGCGCTATCACCTCGGGTGGGGGTACGCTGGTTCTCCCTACGTTCGGCCTGGCTGAGCGCGACTGGACGCTCCGTACCCCGCCGGTGCTGAGGGGCAACATTTGGACGACGCTTGATCTCTGGGCAGGCTCGGCAGTCGTTGCTGTCTATGCATTCCTCAGCGAGGCGCACCCCGGTCTCAACCTTCGTTTGCTCGGGATTCCAGCGACGCAGGACTTCAAGGGCCGCCCACATCCGTGGTTCTCAGAGGCCGAGGCAAAAGTCATTGCCATCGTCGTTGGCATCATCATCTTCTCAGCGCGTGCAGCGCGCTCCACCAACCCGCCAGCTGCAAAACCCGCGAGCAAGGCGAAGACCGCGAAAGCGGCGGAAAAAAGGCACGAGCCGAAGGAGAAGATCGAGATGAGCCCTTCTCCCGCGCCATCATCGACCTCTGTCACTTCATCGTCCTCGCCAAAGAAGAGGAGAAGAGCAGCGAAGGAATTGTCCAAGACGGGTTGATTGAGAAGCTGGTGCGGCGCCGCCGGAACTCTAAACTTCGGTCATGATACCCAGATGTTCTTGGATAGACAGCCGCATTACTTGCTTGCTGCCATAAAAGACGAGCAGGTTCGCTCAGTTGGATAAAGACACCCCAAAGGTTTTGTGCGTTTCTCCACACGCGGGCTTGTGGGGTTATATGCCACCGCGTCACGTCTCGAGGAAAGGTCACATGCCTGCCAAGGGCAAGTGGGTTGATTGCGCGTGCCCGGTCTTATCCTTGCGTGATGACCCAAGGCGGGTGTATTCATCCTGCGGTGAATGCGGCGCAGCCCCAACGCGCTGTGCCGTTGGGATTACGAGGAGGATGCGCCGGAAAAGGTAAGGATGAGGGGAGCGGATGAAGGCTGCGGTGACGGGGTTGTCGGTGTGCGGTCCCCTATGATATGAAGCAGAGCGGACGTTCAATGGGAGCCACGAGACCGGGCTCGGTTCGGTGCCTTGGGTGACGTGTGCGTGTGTGTGACTGTCCCTTTCGTCCCTTCGTGCTTTCAGGGGGCCGAAGGGGAAAGCAAAAGGGCGCGTCTCGCTTCGGCCCACACGCTGCACGCCAATCAGCGCGCTGGATCGCCTGCCCCATCAGCAGTAGGGTCCGCTTCCCACCGCCCCTTCGGGTTTATACTACCCCATCCTCGGCTTCACATCCCCGGCCATACACTCCCCTCCTCCACGAGCACGGCGACCTCCTCCTCCTCCTCCTCCCTCTCCCTTCCGCGCCCAACTCGGCCCAACATGGCCACCAAGAAGGAGACGAGGGAGGACCCGCTCTACCCACCGGGCCTCGTTAATACCTCAAACACATGCTTCTTCAACTCGGTCATGCAATGTGTGAGTAGGGTCTATGCATTCCCCATTCGCCTGCCGCCGCTCACTTCGCCGGCTTCGAAATAGTTCATCGCAAGCTCCCTCCTCCAATCCACAGTCGAGGCTCTGGCCAACTCCCTCCCCGTCACCGTCCATCCCGACAAGAGCCCCGCACTTACCGAGGTACATGGTGCGCCGAATGCGGACAGGCAGGCCATGCCGATAAGTATGTCCTACATCACCTTCCTGGAGCAGTCTTGGAAGGCCAGAGACGGCGGCGATAGGCGGTCGCTCGTTCCCAGGTGAGCCGTGCTCATCGATGCTTCTTCTAAGCCAATATATTGACGTGGCTGCAGAAGCGTGCTGCAGCAGCTCGGCAACAAGTATGAGCAGTATCTCGACGTGCGTTCCCCGCTTACGGCATGCCCTGACTGCTTCTTACCCCTGTCTCGCAGTTCCGGCAACAAGACGCCCACGAGCTCTACTGCCACCTTCTTGATGCAATGCATATGGAAGAGTATGATGTGCGCACTACGTCGTCGTGCCACATGTCGCGCAATCTGACCCCAGCTTAGGTGATCAAGAAGCGCCAGCCGCCGCCTCCCAAGCCCAACAAGAAGGCCAAACGAAGCGTGCGCGAAGTACCCCAGCTGCGGCGAAATGACTCTTCCGGCAATATACCGACCTTGCCCATGCCCATCCCCGAGGAAGAGAGGTTGCGCCCGTTTGTGGACCAGGTCTTCGGCGGCACGCTCGCAAGCATGGTCGTATGCGAGACGTGCAAGCATGTCTCCCACACGTACGAAGATTTCACCGATCTGTCTCTGTCGATACGGTCCGACGAGAAGCTGCGGAAGGCACGCTTACATTTGCTCTTCGCATTCATGACGGCGGTTAATACTGTTTTAGCGCGATCGCATAAAGAACATCAGCCAGCTCTTCCGACTACCGGCCAGATCTGGACGTCCTCTTTCTCTACCCCCGGATCACTACTCTGCAGAGGTTCTGGCTGGACTCGAACGGCACGGCGAAGACAGGAATGCGGAGTCTGATGTCGAGCCCGCGCCCTCTAACGAGCCCAGACCGACGGCGAATGGTGGCGGATTGTTGGGCGGATCAGCGCCAGATGCGAAGAAAATGGCCAAGCGTTTGTCGATCCGCTGGGGCAAGGGCAGACCGAAGGACAGACAGGCTCACGGTGACGAACATGACAAAAGCGCGGCTCACTCGGAGGTGGAAGGCGGGACGGGCGACGATCGAGAAGTGGAATCGGACTGGGAGCAAGTCCTTCGGACGGTGGAGGTAAGGCGCTCCGCCTCTCTGCGGCCCCCTTCCAGCGGCCACGTTACGGACGACGAGAGGCGCTCAAGAGAGAGCATTCCGAGGCGACCCAATCCTTTACGCCTACATTCTCGAACGAAAGGTTCTTCCGCTACAATCATACCGGCTCGGAGGAAGGTTAACGACGAAGCCGCATACATTACTCGTATATTGGCCGACACTGCCCCTGCATTGCCAATACCGCCTGGACTGCCGCAGCATTCGCAGACTTCCTGGCTCAGACTCGGTGGTTCCGGTCACGGTCTTGTGGATTGTCTCCGTCAGTTCACCGCTGTGGAAGTCTTGGAGGGGGACAACGCCTTCGCTTGCCGGCGCTGTTGGAAAATCGCTCACGCCGCTGGGAACAAACGCAAGTCCGAAGATCGAGAAGACGACGATGATGATGATGACGATGATGACGATGACGCAGAAGACGAGATGGCTGTGGATAACGATAACGACCTGATCGTTGTCAGCCGACCGGCGACGCCTCCCTCACCTCCCCAAGAGCCGTTCACTACTGTTCACTCGCCGCCCATGGTGCGGGCAGACTCGGGTGAGCTGTCTCTTATCAGCGTTCCGAGTCGTCCACCTTCGGTGATCTCCCAGTCGGCCATATCCATGGCCGACTCCGAGGATGATCTCGCCGCGTCGGTCGTTTCGTCTCCTTCGAGTTTCCCCGCTTCCCATGTCCGAATGGCCGTCGACACCGCCCAGGCCCCCTCTAAGCCGTCGGGGCTCCCGGGAGGGTTCCGAATTCCTCAGGTCACGACCACACACACTTCAGACGAGCACTCTCCCAGCCCAACGATAACCGACCCGTCCACGCCAACTCCCCAGACCTACTTGCGCAACCCTTTCCTGTTCCCCGCAGTCCCACAAACGGGACGTCGCCCCCACCGACCCAGCCCATTGTCAGATATGGATAGCGGCGTGACATCGGATAGTGACTATGTGGAATCGGAAATGGAGCCGTCAGCGCCGCCTTCGGAATCGGGTTCTAGGCCTGCTTCTCGGCCATCCACCCCACCCCTGCCCCTCGATCGTATGTCGAGCAAGCCACGTGTTCCACGGTCACAACAAGTCATTCACCGTCGCGCTCTCAAACGCTATCTGATATCCTCTCCGCCTCCTATTCTGGTGATACATCTGAAGCGGTTCGAGCAGCTGTCCAAGTCATCCACTCCGTTCTTTGGGAATCTCAAAAAGATCGAAGATTTCATCAGCTTTCCCGAGATGCTTGACATGGGTCCATTTATGGCCCCCCGTCGAGAAGACTATGGTCTGAAGAGCGGAAGGGGACGTGCGCCACCGCCTGGCCGACGAGAAGATGAACCACTCATGTACCGCCTTTACGGGGTGGTTGTTCATATTGGTAGCATGGTACGTACCCATATTTGTCCAACGGAGCTTGGTGCTTATGATATCCAGCTCGGGGGTCACTACATCGCATATACAGCACTCCCAGGCTCCAACGTAGCCGCAGTTGGAGCTGCCGCTGAAGCGAAGGAGAAGGAGAAGGAACCTTCGAAGAAGTCGGATCGACAATGGTGCTACATCAGCGATACGACTGTGAAACAGGTTTCTTTCGACGAAGTTCTCAAGGCAAAGGCATACCTGTGTTTCTATGAGAGACTGTACAACTAGACCACCATTTGTGAAGTGATACCCTTATATCCTGGGCGGACCATTGTATGCACTGACATCGTCTTCTCCACTACTTTCTCTATAGATCTATGCAACACACCAGACATCTATGTATATCCTGTCTATGCTGTTACCTGCTAAGCCTCTTTATATCTCTGCCATTGTTTGCTTCAATCGCTCCAGCAACGCCTCGTTCTCTTGTTCAGTGCCTATTGTCATACGCAGGCAGCCTTCGCATCCGAACTCGTTCCCACGATAGCGGACCACAACGCCTTCCTTTTCCGCCATGCGAGTGTAGATCTTCAGAGCGCGGGCACTATCCGGCGTTCCGGCGGCACGGTTCAGGACAGGAACCAACAAGAAGTTGGCGTGGTTGCCGCCAATGGCAGGCGCAAGACCAAGCGGTGCCAATTCTTTCAAGTCCTCCAGTAGCTTTGTTCGTGATGCTACAAGCGTCGCGACTTTCTGGCGCATAATATCCAGGGCTTCGTCAGACAAGGCGGACAGAGCCAGGTGAGCAGACGGCGTTGAGATGTTATACGGCGCCTTGGTATTGGATAAGACTTGGATGAGAGGTGGTTGTGCCAGGGCAATCCCGAGCCTGAGCTGAGATGTCAGTCTGCGGGCTCCCAAGGGAACAAGGCACAGCGCACCGGATGGCAGCCAGTCCGAAGCTTTTGCTGAGCGTCTGCATGACGCATAGATTGGCGTACGATTCCACTAGCGAGCTTGCACTGGCATCGTCGCCACCGAAATCAATGTAGGCTTCATCTACCACCACAATACCACGGAAACCCGGTAATTCGAGGATTTCCTTGACGTCAGAAAGGGGAATTAATGTGCCAGTGGGATTACCAGGCGAACACAGGAAGACCATCTTGATTAAAGGATCGCTTTCTAGAGCTGACTTGATCTACGACTGGACATGAGTACCAGTAGTTTCATACCACCAATAGCTTGCTCACCTTTGGCAGGTCCAGTTGAAACGCTCCTCCTTCCACGGTCAACGGTACTTTGACCAACGCGACATCGTTGACCTGTCCACAAACAGAATACATGCCATAGGTAGGTGGAGTGGTGAGAACCTTGTCCTTTGCTGGCGTGCAGCAGACGCGCATAAGGAGATCGAGAACCTCATCTGACCCAACGCCGAGGAATACATACTCCCAGCCTGGAAGGTTCCTCAACCTGGCTATCCGTGATTTTATGTCGACCTGCGCAGGGTCGGGATAGCGGTGCAACTCCAGGTCGAGATGCTCTTTGTCCAGAGCAGCTGAAGGTATAGAGGGCCCAAGCGCATTCTCGTTTGCGTCTAGCAATATTCCGGACTGGTAATCATCGCGAGCACATCGATAAGGATGGAGAGCGAGAATATTGGGCCGAATGACTGACTCGAGATCGAAGTGAAGAGGGTATGTCGGCTTTGTTGACGGGACGACTCCATGAATGGGCATGATGGTCGGGTCGACTGCTACTGCTCGAGGGGGGTACGGTATTGTAGGTAGTTGACTTTGGATCGCTTGCCGCTGACTCGACCTGCTGGAGGAATTCGTCAGGGATGGCCCATCCAAGTTTCACGAGTTTAGGGTCTTTCTGATTTGGCTTGTCCCTACATTACGTTGACCATCCGACCGGCTTACATCGGCCGTCTGCAACCTGGCAGATTTGTAGAAATCCGCTCCATCCATCTTTATCAGCCAAGTTAAAGCGCTTCTTTGTCGAGGCACCAGCCGATTCCTCTCGCACACTCTTCATTACGATGACGGGCTCGATTGAACAAATCGCAGAACTGACCGGTAAGCCCAATGCGAACGTTCATCGACCCCGTGTTGAACTCGTCCTTCCTTCACTCTGCAGGTCACATTGACCGCGCATGGCAGTTAGCGTGGAACCCTGGGGAGCCCATCGTCGCGTCTTGTTCAACTGATAAGACCGTCCGGATATATTCATACACTGCGTCCCCGGTTCCAACATTCGCCTTCTCCGCGTCCATATCCACAGGACACACCAAGACCGTCCGCACTCTGGCGTGGTCCCCAGATGGAACGCTGCTGGGAACAGGAAGCTTTGACTCTTCAATCATTCTGTGGGAGAGGCAACCGGTCGATGAAGAGGAGGATGACGCAGGAGTAGGAGGGGAGTGGGAAAGCATCACGAGAATTGAAGGGCCTGAGAGCGAATGCAAATGCGTTGCGTTCTCCAGGTCAGGTGAGTTCCTCGCGACATGCAGTAGGGATAAGACAGTCTGGGTATTTTCAAGTGAGTACCTCTTTTGCACATCTTCCAGCTCGTCCCTCATTGCGTTGGCCGGCCAGTATATCCCGATGATTACGAGGTCAGTAGCGTTCTGATGGAGCATACACAAGACGTGAAATGTGTTGCCTGGCATCCGAAGGAAGACGTAGGGATCGCTTTAAAAACATAACCGCATGTGCATGTACTGACCACTAGATCAGATTCTGGCATCCAGTTCATACGATGACACCATCAAGTTATACCACGACGACCATGATGACGAGTGGTACCCTTTCGCAACCCTAAGT
The DNA here is from genome assembly GCA_001632435.1 of Calocera cornea HHB12733. Lineage (NCBI taxonomy): Eukaryota > Fungi > Basidiomycota > Dacrymycetes > Dacrymycetales > Dacrymycetaceae > Calocera > Calocera cornea. The sequence goes on along the minus strand of KV423921.1, from coordinate 286,707 downwards.
GACCATACCTCAACCGTATGGTCCCTCGCCTTCTCGCCTTGTGGAAACTATCTTGCTTCATCCTCAGATGACCTGACCATCCGAATTTGGGAACGGAATGGCGACCAATGGCAGACGGTCGAAGTGCTCCAGGGTGTGCATGAACGCAGCATATACTCTGTTTCGTGGGGCGTTGGAAGTGGCGATTTGGGCTGGTTGGCCAGCGGAGCAGGCGATGGCAGAATCAACGTTTGGCACATGGTACGCATTGAAGTTCCCTTGACCCGAAAGGTCGGTCTGCTGAGTGAGGCACAGTCGCGTACGCCAGGGGCATCGATAGAAGCTCGCCTGATCGCAACGCAGGAGAACAGCCATGGCGTTTCAGACGTGAATGCGGTCTCCTGGTGTCCACGGGACGGTTGTGCGCATCTCTTAGGGAGCACTGGAGATGATGGATCCCTTCGAATATGGCAAATCAATATGTCCTAACATGTCATGGGTCTGATCATGGACGCGATCACTGCACTGATGACGTCCAGAATGTTATAGCCATGTTGCGACAATCCTCATACATCAACGTCGCCGCTTCTTTCCCAGATCCTTCTCCACCTCATCTTGTCTTCGAACGCCCACCCTCTCCAGGAAATCGTGCTTCGCCAACGAACCTCCCGAACGACGATTCGCTTCGAGCTCCTCTTTCGTTGACTTGTCCGTTTCCGCTAAGTGGGCTGACCAGTCCATAGCAGATTTCTCGAGCATTGTCAACTTTTTGGGCTTGGAGGACGTAAGATTGACACGTGGCCGGCGCGGACCAGGCTTTGGACGGTTCAATAGAGATACAGTCACAGCTTGAGATGGAATTGAAGATTCCGGCAATGCTGTCTTGTCGGTAGCGATTGGGCCGCTCGCCACATCTCCCAACGTCTTGCTTGCCGTCCATTCCTTTGCCTCATCAGAATCAGCAGGTACCATCTTCTTCTCTCTGTGCTAAGGTGAGAAAGTGAAATAATGCGCAGAAACGTCGAAATGGGCGCACGTGATCTCTCTGCCTGCGAACTTGTAACGTTTCTCAATCTCAATCATGCGGATATCCTTCGTATCTGCGCGAGATGAACCGCCCACTGACGTTTGAAAGTCTTCCCACAGCGCTTGTCTGCTCCTACTCAGAGCTCAACATGTCTGCAGGTATCTAGAGGCAATTATGGCGTACTGCTCGGCGTTGACTTTATCGTCCACCGTTGCGAGAGGCGTGGCAATGCGCGCCTTCTTCGTCGCCCGTTCGGCCTCGCTTTCAGAACCTTGCAAAAGATTGCCATATCAACTTCCATTCTACATGATACGACAAGAACAACTTACTTTCACCAACCGAGGGAGGTTTGTAATCCTCATCCTCCTCGTCCGAAACGTCAGCTTGCATGATTGATCAAGGGAGAGGCGGTGGCGTCGTCGACCCTACAGTGTCGGTCTTCTCGGTCCAGAACCATCTCGGGACGAGCTCCTCAGCATCGTCTGGGCAATGACTACGCTGCAAGTGCCGACATCTGCATATACTCAGCCGCTCTTGTCATCGAGGGCTCCCTCCCCTGCACCGCCTGGGGAGAAGGCAGCGATACTGGTCGTCGAACCAGGCACGCAACCGGACGCTGTCTACGACAATGCGCTTCCTCCTTGGAGGGCAGCAATTCGTCGCTTCATCGTCAGGAACCTGAGAACCGAATCGGAATGGATAACCCAAATGCAGGCATGCTTTAAGCTCACTCATAGGTCAAGCAAAGTACTGAAGAGCAGCTGGCAGAAGGTTGTCCGGAAACCATGGCTTGACACATATTTCGTCTACACTTCAACTCTTGGGACGCACACCTTCTTCATGACTGTGTTGCCTGCATTCTTTTTCTTTGGCTATCCTGTGATGGGAAGAGGGTAAGCCTAGCCTTTTACGATGTGATAGTATGGACATTGACAGATTCAACGGACAGACTGGTACATGTGCTTTCATTCGGCGTCTACGCTTCAACGTTTGTAAAGGACTCTATCTGCGCGCCCCGTCCATTCTCACCTCCTGTCACACGCCTCAGTATGATGTACTATCCAATTCCAAGAACGACATATACTGACGGGACTCTGAAGCGATTGGTACACATCATCTGGAATATGGATTCCCCTCCACCCATTCGACAAACAGCGTTTCCGTCGCGTTATACATATTCTCATTGTGTCTCTCTCTTCCGCCACTGGGGCTTGCTTTAGCCTCGATCTTCTTGGCATTCTATATTGTCAGCATCGTTTACGGACGGCTCTACTGCGCGATGCACAGTTTCACTGACTGCATCGCCGGTTGCACCATTGGTACTATGATCTGGGCAGTGCAGTGGACGTGGGAAGACCAGATTGAGCAGTTTATGGGCACGAAGGGTCCTTTCGGTGAGTCTCATAGCGTATCTGAGTGATCTGGCTTACGATACATAGCACAGTTCCTATTGTAACCGTCTTATTGGGACTTCTACTCATCAATCAGCATCCGGAGCCGGTTGATGATTGTCCTTGCTTCGAAGATTCGATCGCGTTTGTGTCTGTGGTTATGGGCACGACCCTCGGACGATGGCACGGTTCACAAGCGGGCTTGGACGCAGATTCTGGATTCTTTGTTTCGCTGACGCCAGGATGGCAGTTGGCGAGTCTTAACGACTGGTTGACCTTCTCTGCGTTCGCTCTGCTAAAAATGGTAGTTGGCGTGGCTTCGATTTTCTTATGGCGTCTTGTCACCAAGACCATTCTGTTGGCCGCACTTCCACCTTTCTATCGGGTTATCTCCCAGGTGATTACCTTACCTAACCGAAGGTTCTATATTCCTGCGACGTGAGTTCTGCCAGTCGATAGCACGGAAGCAGGAGCTGATCGTGTTTGCAGGCAATACACGTCCGTACCTCACGAGAGTGGTTTGCACCCCATACCGTCTCTGATCGACTTGCCCTCCAAGATCGAGCCTGGTCCGAAGCCTAGCTTGCATGCTTCTCTCGCGAGCGGGAGCGTTGCGAAACAAAGGGTGCTGCAAAATGGGAAAGAAAGGTCACCTAGTCCCTTGAACGATGTAGAAGTGATCGTGGACAGATCAGACCCGGTGAAGCATTACGATGCATCCGGTTGGTCCTCCACTTCTTTCAGAGGATGCGATGTGACTGAGACTGTTGGCAGTGATCACGAAGGTGGTGGTTTACGCCGGAATCGGTTGGATTGCTTGTGAGATCCTTCCCGTCATGTTTGAAGTGTTCGGCTGGGGTGTGAAGAGTGCTGGATGACGCTGGTTCGCGTGCCGTTCGTTTCACAACAAATGGAGATCCGGCTGACTTCCCTCTCAGGTGATGATAACGCGTTTCAAAAGGACTGACCGCCCTCAAGGTCGGGACTCGGTGGTTTTTCCTGCATGTTCTTGCACAGTTTAAATTACGTTGCATGATTCGAGCTGCACGCCGCCTTGCTTTTGGAGTTTTGGGTCTAAAGGCCGTGACCCTGCCTTTCACCCAATTCCCGCGGGTGTCGGAGCGCAGCGAAGGGCGCGCAACGGCGGAATATTCTGCTTGAAGACATCCGAGTTTCGTGACCGTCGCTCACTCTGCATAGCTTACCAATATACCTGCGTCAACTCTCGTGTCCGTCTCAAGGAGTCCCTGCTTCTGCTGTTCCCCATTTTAAATTCTGCTGACTCGATATATCCCCATGTTTGGTTGCTTCCAGGCTTGCATTTACTCCCGTACGTATTTACTTCCGCAACTAGTTGCATCCGCTTTGTAATTTGTATCAGCTAACAGATGTGCTTCCGCTAACTTCATGCTTCCAACGTGCTATTTGCTTTCCTGTACTGTTTGCTCCCGTCCAGTAGTTTGCCTCCGAACGGGGGGACTAATTTGGGTCCGCTCACAGTTATACTTCCGTGGAAGATGTTGCTCCCGTAATCTGGTTTGCTTCCGTACAGTAGTTTGCTTCCCATTGCACATTTACTTCCGCCGGGAATTGACTGCCCGTTCAAAACTTGCTTCCACTGCAAGGTTTACTTCCACCTCAGATTTTGTTTCCGCTCCGTGTTTTGCTTCCGCTAGGGGTTGTGTGTGTTTCTGTGGGAGGAAGTAGATCTCAAGGGAGAGCAAAGTTAGGGGGCAGCAGAAAAACCCCTGAAGCGGAAGCAAATATCCCCACAAAAGGGGGCAGTACTGCTCCCCCGGAAGCAAAGAAGGGTGGGGACGGAAGCGAACACGACCCCGTTGAAACCGGAGAAAGACACCCCAAGCAGAGACAAAAGCCCTACCAACCGGGAGCAAAGATCGCCGAGCTTTTGAAGGAACTCCGTTGAAATTTGTTGCCGGGGACACGGGAGTAAACGGAGGTATATCTGTGAGCTTGCGCTCTAGCGTAGAGTGATTGTCACGGAAGTCAGGCTACGGAAACTACATGCTCTTCTCTCCTTGCTTCCTGAGAGGTGATGTATTCAGCCACAGGAGACTATGATAGGAATGGTTTACGGGTGTTCACCCTGCTGCTCTTGGCGTGTGCAGGCGCGCGGCCGAGGGCCGGTGTATGGTGCAAGTCAACTGTACGCCACTAAGCTGTCCAAATCTCAAAACGAAATCTACTTAGGGGACGGAGGCAAATTCCTTCAAAATTCACACCAAGCGTCCAAATGAGGAGCAATCGCGGAGAATAAGTCGGTCAATTTTGCTTTAATTTCGAGTCTGCTTTGGCCAGCCGCAAGTGTTTCACAAAATAAAGTGATTGGCCAACTTAGATATGCTGTAGGTGTGCTGGTATGGAGTACATAGCGGGACCCTAGTCAGCGGCAGAATAGGCGGTGTACAGTTGACTTGCACCATAGCAACCAGGAGAGTGGAGACGGGGAGGCCGAAGATGCCGGAGGGCTTGCGACGCTGGCCCGCGATGCGGCTGGCCGCTTGCTTGTCCCACCCTCCGGGACTGCGCGGGGGAACCCTTCGCAGGGCGCAGGCGGTTGGGCCCGAACGGTGAGATTGATTCCGGCCCGTGGCCGCCTTATCGCGCGCCGCCCCTGTGCCGCGTTGCCAGAGGGCTTGCGCGTCCCTCCTCGATTAGGTAATCACGAGTCATTTCTTGCTGGTCTATTCTTCATCAGCTCAACCAGCCAGATAGCGCAACTACAGTACATGGACCACACGTCGACGACGAAAAGTCCGCAGCTTTGGCTTGCTGAGCTAATTGAATCAGCGAGAGAAATAATCAGATTGAAACTTGACTTGTGGCACCAACGGACGGCTAAGACGACGTGGAAGAAAGGGGGGCCTGCGCAATGGATGCTTCGAGAACGGGCTGTGCAGTGGGTCTCCCGTCGCTCCCCCTCTCCCGCGGCGATGCCTCCGCGGTGCAGACTCAGCACCTCCCCCACGCAGCAGCCCAGATCTACGCCCTTTTCGACCGCATACATCCCTTCCTACGCCCCCACACCACCCCTTCCTCCCGTACCACCACCAGCACGCATTGCCAAAGACATATAACCTACCTGTGATCCCGCGCCCGTCACCCCTTTCCTTCATCTGCCCCCCTCCTCTCCCCCAACACCTCGTTCACTCGATGGCGTCTCAACAGCCCATCTCCCCCCAGTCGCTCCCGGTGGACTCGCCTATCGAACATCTGTTTGACTTCGACGCCCTCTCCGAACCCTCCCCGCCCGACGTTCTTCCGTCAGAGCCCTCTCCTCAGCTCAGCTCCGTCACTTCCGAGCAGCTGATCACCCCGACGTTTTCGCCCAGCGGCGGTCTGCCTCCTTACAATCCTGCCGGTGGCGATACGGCCCCCCTCCAGTGGCTCGACGAGGAGCTAGCAAAGTACAATTTCCCCGAATATCCCGACAACGGTTTCGGCAATCTGTTTGCTTTTGACAGCTTGAACCCTCGTGTCCTCCAAGGTGCCGGTTCGATCAACGCTCTTGGACCCAAGTGGCCAAACCACATGCCGTCTCCCGCTCAGTCGCAGGGCTCCGTTCCTGGGATCGACCCTCATCTCTTCTCTGCCGGCACACTGTCGCCTGGTCTTCCTTCCTTCGATGATATGGAGGAAAGCGACGATGATGACGAAGAGGACGACGACGAGGAGCGATCCTCTGTCGCACGCTCCAGCGGCAAGAGGGCAGCCCCAGCTGGAGGAGTAATGAAGAGGACTGCTTCTTCGGTCAAAGGGAAAGAACCAAAGAAGGAGCGCAAGGAACTTAGTTTGGAGGAGTACAAGAAGCTGGATCCCAAGTCGAAACGGCAAGAGCGGAATAAGCGTTCCGCTCAGAAGTTCCGAGAGCGCCGCAAACGTACGTATCACTCTTGTCGTGAGTCTCCGGCCGATTTAACATTTTGTCTACAGAATATATTACCCAGCTGGAGTCGAATGTCTCTGAACGCGATCGTATGATCGCGGCCATTCGTGATGAACTGGCTTCGTACAGGCGCGAGAACAACGAGCTTCGTAGCGAGATCGCCACCCTGCGCTCCGCTGTGCTTGATGGTCGTGCGTCCGCGAACAAAGCTGTTGTGACGCCGGTGGCCGAGCCAGCGGCTGTGCCGCGACCCACACTGTCACCGATGCCCAAGGTCAACCCATTCAAGGACATCACACCGAGCTCCAATTTCTGGGGCGGCGCATCCATGAGCGGTGGTATCACCTCCGTTCATACGACATTGATGCCGGATCTCGCTTCAAATGGCAGCCTGTCCGCCACCCTCGCCGGCAAGATGCCTCCTACCTCATCGTTCAACATCAACCCCCTCCTTAACTCTCCACCGCCTCCCACTGCAACGGCGCGGGGTCTCGAACCTCTGCCCAATTCGTTTGACTCCTTCGTTGAGGGCAATCCTTTCAACCTCAAGTCGATTGATAGCTACCGTATGCACTTATGGTCGCGCCTTGCAAAGGAGGCAGGTGCCGTCCAAGCCCAGCGGGAACGGGACGATCTGGAGACGAATCCCACCCTCACGAGTCTCGCCAGCTCCCTTCGCCCGGCCTTCTTCTACGCCGAAGCGCGCGAAGAGGCTACAAAGAAGGCTGGTTCCAAGCAGACACTTCTCCCCACACCACCCGAATCCCCTCGGGCTGGTGTCATGGAGCCCGAAATGCGGGAGGCCTTTTACGCCGCGACTTTGGCATCCCAAACCCTCGTTTCCAAACTTGGTTCCGCATTTTGGGAAGCATTCTCCGGACCTCCCGGTTCCACATCGCCCCTGGATGCCAATAAAGTCCGTGCTGTCCTGGAAGGCAAGGCGGTCGTTCGTGTCGTGGGGGTTGAGGAAGATCCGACCGAGTCACTGCTCGAGAAGATGGGCAGCATGTCGCTGAAGGATGCCACCAAAGAGGCCCATCGCAAAATGGGGCCAAGGTGTATGGGTGCGAAGGACTGTGCAAGGGGCATGGGCGGTCTGTTTCAACATGTTCAGTCCGTTTGGCGGGAGGCCCCTCTTATGAGGCGGTAGGCGTGCGGTTCAGCTTTGCGTTCATTTTCACCTGACATTCGCAGCGTCGGCGACTGCTGCGTTTGTGCTTAATGCTGCATCCATTGGTTTGGGAATGCCCCTACCAACCCCACTCATCATTATCTGCATTCTATTCATTGTTATCGTGCTGTATTGTATTATTGAAGCCGACTGAATCATGATCGCATATTACAAACGCTGCTTACGCTCGAAGAGTTGCCGACGAAGACGTCACTCTTATCGTGTACGCACAACCGGCCATGTAGCCGAAGTGTTGCCGTGTACCGTGTGCATGGCGTCAAATCCAAAAACCTTAGCGATGGGGTCCTTTTGGCCGTTGTGTTGTCAAACTCCGTCAGATTATGCAGTCCTAGCATTGGCGAGGGCCGGAGGACACTATAAAATAAGCCGGAAACGAAACGCCTAAGGTCCGGGAGCTTCTGCGATTAGAGTGGTGCGAAAAGCTGCCGTTTGCCGTGAGCATGGCACCAGGGGCTAGTCTGGACTCGAAGAAGAAGGAAGGATAAGCCTAGCCTAGATCTATGGGGCGCGGGACAACCAAAGTTGCGAGATGGAAATTGTACAGTTGCCGCCGACTGTGCCGAAGCAAGTGCCAAGGCCTGGCGAACGGAACGAAACGAGAGTAGGACGGAAGGGGTGGAGCGGGATTGGATGATGGCAGAGGGTCGAGCCAAGAACAGGGAAAAGAGGAGGTTGGCCAAATTGCCGAATTCCGAAAAGTCCGGCCGTGGCGGTGTGTCTGAGTTGGGTCAGTGAAGCCTATGCGAGACTACTGGACGCAGGACATGGCGAGCAGCCCTGACCGAGTGAGGGCAGTGGGGCGTTCATGCCCGCCTTGGGGGGCGTGGCGGTTAAGCCATCGCAATCAAGACCATTGGTACCTGCGTCATGAGCCAGGCCTTGTTATTTAAACATGTGTGAATTTGCCAAGGTGGGATGTGTGGGAGGGAAAGGATAACATTGTGGAATGGAGAGGGGGGAGGCGGTGAGGGGGGCATAGGGTTGACCAATTAAAAGACGAGGTGAGTGCCTATTTGTTCTACTCCGTGGAGCCCCGCAGTGTAGCGATACGAGAAGCTGATTGAGCGAGCGAGCCCGTGGGCGGATTTGCCTCCGAAACACCCAGGCCCCGGGGAGCCAGAGAGCCGCCCACCGAGGGCCCACTGCGCCCGGCACTTCCCCCTCCCCCCTGCGCACCCTCCTCCCCTTGCTTCCTTCCCTCCCGTCCTTCCTTCCCCCCCCACCAGATAGACAGTTCCCTCTGCCCCGCTTTGGACCGAGGTGCGCACACCAAACGCAGCGAGCCGCCTGGGAGAGACGGAAGCGGGAGGACCCCGAGAGCGCGCCCTGCCTTCCCCCCTTTGATACGAGACACACACTCGCCCACCCGCCCTCGACCCCCACGCACCTCTGGTAAACTCTGCTCTCGTCATTCTCGGGTCGACCTGCCCGCTTGCCA